>BMAO01018475.1:0-14359 GCA_019973975.1 Trichonephila clavata | reverse complement strand
TTTTACTTCTTCCTCAGAATCAATACATCCCAGCTCCATCCAGATTCCGAGAATTTTTTAGAAATGCGGTACAGCTTCATTACACACACGCATCGCTTTGATATGAAAGAAATTCCAAAAAATTATTTTCTGTTATATTGCGTTCCCTAAATAATATTTGAACAACTTTCTCAAAAAATTGCCACAAAACTGATTCAGAATAAAAAAAGAGAAATTAGATTTTTATTTTTGAAGAAAATATTAATTTCTGTAGATATGTTACCGCTTAAGTGCAGAAGTACTAAATCTGCAGATTAGTTAGATAATCTGCACATTAACTAGGGTGATTCGTTAAGGAGTGGAAAATTGTTTCATTTCTCAAATTACCTAGGTAACCGGCAAATTACCTTCTAGACACTCGTTAAAGGGAAATTAAGATTTTTGATGAAACACCAAAGCCATGTATACAAAATAAAAACAAACGGCGGCCATGTCGTCTGATTATGCGGCATATAAAAGATCCCTTGAGTGTCTGTTTGGCTTGGATGCTCTCGGCAAAATTAAATCCTAGTACAAGTTCGCATCGTCAAGAGCTCAGGGGCCTCCCTCTGTGGAGGAAACTGGCGTCAAAATTGCTGCTGTAAGTGGTATCGCCTTTATGGTGCAGCGCTAACAAGTTATACCAGCTCCTGGGAATGTACTAGATCTGCAAAGGTTTAAAATGCCAACGCGCAGCCCCATGAGGAAAAAAAAACGTTTGTGCACGATAAATTAAAAGTTGCAAATATATTTTTCGATATTTAAAGAATTAAGTTAATACAAACGAACATTCGACTAGAATCAATTATAAATCAATTCAAAAACTACAATACAAAGAATCAAAGAGTTTAACATATTATCCCAATAAGGGAAATGAATTTGCGAAAACATATGATAAAGTCATGCTTGCTTATTAAAAACAATCTAAAGATTGGTGACACTTTGAATTGTATAATATATTAAACATAATTGTTTGTATATATACAGTGGTGGCCAAAATTGTGGACATTTTTAAAATGTTATGTTTTTCAAATTTGTATGCTTAATAGAAAATGATACGTTGCACAAAATGCAAAGTCTTTGATATCATTTTAAAGAAAATAAGTTCCTTTTTATTTCATGGTATCTCATTTGGGTAAAAGTTTTCAAATGGTGCCACAAGTTTTCGATAGCATTAAGATCAGGACTGTTTCCTAGCCAAGACAATAATGTTATTTAATCAAGACGCATTGACATCAAGTAAAAGAGTAGATTGGACACCTATAAAGAGATATTTTACGAGAAAGTGGTCTTTCCTATGTTAAAATTGCAAATTAGGTGGATGGTTCAGTGACTACATATGGAAACTAAAAGTTTTGTTTCATATGTCAGAAGACAAATTTAATAAAAAATAAAGCAGGAAAAGGTCAAAAAAAGGTGCACCCCATCTGTTAATGACAGAAAAACAAAACTGCTATGCTTCCAATATAGAATACTGTCATCAACTGCCTCGGATGGGATTTGATAGATGCTGCTGTTTCTGTCAGTTCAAAAACTATCAGGCGAAGATTACCAGATGTTCGACTAACTGGTAGAATTCCACTAAAAAAGTCCTATCTAAATTTACAGCAGCGTTAAAAAAGATTATAGTGGTCAAAGAAACACATTAATTGGGCAAATGATTAATGTTCATTAGTTATATGGAGGGAGGAAATTATATATCGTTTATGGTAGTGATGGCCGAAACTATGCAAGACGGAGAATAGGAGAAACGCTACATCTTGACTTCATCCAGGCAACTGGGAAGTACCCATATAGTTTTATAATTTGTTCATGCATATCAGCGGATGGTATCGGTTATATCATCGACGGGACACTGAATGTCAGAAAATACATTGACACCATTCTAGAACCCAAACCTCTTCCCTCGATCAGGGATCTAATTACCAACAACGTTTCATTCATTTTTCAGTAAGATTCTGCTCCTTGCCACATAGTAAAGTAATCTAAAGATTAGTATTGTTCTAAGATCATTGTGTTGTTATCCCAGTCAGGAAACAGTCCTGACTTCAATCCTATCGAAAACTTGCGGTGCCGTTTGAAATCTTTGTCCGAAAGAGGTACCATGAAATAAAAGAAACTAATTTAGGATGTAATTGTTCCTGGCAATGTAATAACAAAGGAAGAGCTTAAAACTATTTTCTGCTCAATGAAACATTGATGTGAAGTTGCAATAAAAAAATAAAGGCTACCCCCACTGAGCACTGAAAACTCACTGGTATCATCAGTATACCTAATGTATATCGATAGTTATTGCAGCATAACTTTTTTTACATTACAAATATTTACATTTGTTTTCTGTATTGAATTTAGAATTAAAGTTTCTGATGTAAAAGACTTGGCATTTTTATGCAACGTAACATTTTCTGTAAACATACAAACTTGAAAAAACATAACAATTTTAAAAAATGTCCACAGTTTTGGCCACAACAGCATATATATAAATATAATTCTTCTATCGTGGCTGCGATTGCTTTATCGCAAGTGCAGCTATACTTTGTCATATTGGCACTTTAAACATTTGGTTTGTTTCCAGAAAATACTTGTTGTCTGAATTAAATTTGTTATAAATTAATTGGAGGAGTATCCTATGAAATACATTTACTGTCTCTGGCACTCTGTTTTTAAATGTTTAAAATAAATTATTCTGGATGAATCAAAGTTTTCAATTAAAATTTCAAACAGAAAGGAAATGAGAGAAACAAACTTTTGAACTTTAATGATATGGAAACTCGTAACGTTAAGATTGCTTTGTTAAAATGCAGAAAATTTTTGATTCCGCGCTTGAAAGGAGCAAATCGGTTAATCGGTTAGCTAAGTTATCTGCACATTAAAGGCTTTCGATCTTTATATCGAAAACAAGAAGCACTAAATAACAAGAACAAAGAACATAACAAAAATATAATAAAAATGTAAAAGAAAAACATGAAGATCGAATCTATAAACGAAATACACACACAAAAAAATCTAACAAGTTTATAAAAAGCAATTTTGGACTTAGTACCAAATAAGTGGGGTTGAACTAGTTTGAAGCACCAACCTTCCCTCTTTGGATCTTTGGAACAGTACCACTAAAGATCCGCCGTGTAGGGGACCGATGCACGTTAAATCAATCGAGAGCTCAAACGTCCTCCCGTTAATGTGTGTGGTAGTTAAGAGAGGGGTGCCAGCTCAGGTGTCGTCCTCGTCACTTGACCATAGTTCAAAAGTACGAGGTCCATCGCCAAAAGCCCTTGTTCAGCTGAACAGTGCGACATTAATATTCCCTCACTCACTCCCTTTTGTAATACTATGGAATTGTATAGGACTTTTGTGAAATTTTAGTACTAAAAAAATGAGTGGGTATTTAATATTTTTGAAATGAGTATTCAGTCTCTTTTGTTCAAATCCAAAAGATGATTATCATCTTCTCTATTACTATGAATTGACTTTTGAAGGTCATTATTATTTAAAATGTGATGTAACTTAATATTAAATGTGATGACTTAATATTTTACTATAAAAATATTTAGCATAATTGGCAGAAATTTTATCAACATATGTAATCACGAAATCCCTTTGAAAACTCTCTATTGATACTTTAAGGTCTTATCAATTACTTCACTTTCAACAGCAATATCCATTTTTCCAATTTCTGTTTATACATGAGATCTAAATTGATTGAAAGCCTCAATCGGCATTCCATATTTAATAGCAATTTTAAGGTAGAAATTATCTAAATCTCTTGTGATTTGTTTCATAATGGTGGATTTATTTTTTGCGATCATAAACTTAAGCCAGTACCTTTTTTCATAAAATTTCTCAATAAATCATCTCTTACGGTGCTGAGGTCTCCTAGGACAACGTGCTGATGTATAATCACGATATAAGTTGCATTTACATGTCTCCGGACATAGGAGTTCAGAGATTTGATTATAATTGAATACCAATCTGTCAAGTTTCTTGTTGTATTCGAAAAAGCCTTTTTATATATAATAATAATATTTTAATAGGAAAAAAGGATTCATATTTTTGAAGTATACCTGAAAAATTAATTTTATTAAATGATTTATTCCTTAAACAGCAAGATACAATATTCTGTAATGTAATTTTCACTTGTATCTAATTTAATATTCCTTTTTTTACACTAGATAATTAATTAACATCTCGAATCATATGCCATACCATGAAAATCCAAAAATTCCCATCCCATTATATATAAATATATTTATTACAAAAAATATTAACTACAAAATAGTTATAAACCTAAGATAACTATCGTCATAATAGGAAAGATTTAGCCACAGAAATACTAAAAGCAAACTCCCAGCCTTAGGAACTAGGAATGCAGGTTTAAACAAAGTTTTCTGGCCAGCCAACCTTCAACCTGAATTTGCCAGTATTCTGGGCCATAGGGAAAGCAATAAATTTCTAGAGAAGTTTAACTATATTATAGATAAAACCATAATCTATTAATGTAATACTATAATGTTATAGCTTTTAATAATTACTAAAATATTTAAAATCAAAGCCAAACTAATAGACTTACCACGTGAATACATATTCGCTTCTTATGGACAATAACAGTAACGCATATAATTATATATATATATATATATATATATATATATATATATATATATATATATATGAATATTTTTGGATAGGAAGACTTATCTTAGAAAATTATAAATCAGAAAAAAAGGAGAAAAACAGTGTTATTTTTGTACAAAATTTGAATATTAACTTCATGAAGATAATATAAAAAAAGGTATTTTCATAGTTTCCCCCCCCCCCCCGATACTGAAAACAATTATTGAAAAAATTCAGACAATTGCAGAGAATAAAGTGAAACTTGAGAAGAGAAAAGATTCTTTCATTACCTACGCACTGGGTTTCTTTTTTCCGAGAAGCAATCTAGCGAAGGATCCATTTTCTTCGAACTTTCATCGGCACTAATAATTCAGAGGAAACAGATAAAGGTTATCATGACAGATTAATGACGCGTAAGTCTCAATCTTTAGGACAATATACATTGACAGTGGCAGCTAATACATATATATATAGAGAGAGAGGGGTTAGATTGCTTTATGTATGATTATAATTTAAAAAATCAAATGTTTTGTTGTGGAAAATGATTCTAAAGAAAGTTTAGTCTTGCTCATTTTCTCAGAAAATATAATATTAGATATGTTTATTTTTCTTAGTGCATGTTGACAAAAAAACTGTTTTTCTTTTTAATAAAATTTTGATCAATTGATCGACTTTAGAATACATAATAGTACAACAAATTCAATTTCATACAATTTTTATTAAAATAATATCTTTTTCCTGCTCGGTGACTGAGATACCGTGTCGGCATCGTAAACCCAAGGTTGCGGGTTCGACCCCGGCTGGTGTCAATAGATTTTCTGGATGCGAAAATCGTAAATACACATGTCGTGTTATTAAGCGGCAAGTAAAAGATCCCTTGAGTATCAATTTGGCTCAGGTACTCTCGGCAATATTAACTCACGGCAATAGTAAGCAGTACACAAGAGCTTGAATTAAAAAAAATAAAAGTGCCAGAAATTTAGTATAAAGTGCCGACACTAGATGGGGCCACCAATGAAATGTGTCTCACACTTAGGGAATCGTTGTGTCTTCACAGGCTAAGCAGCCAAAGTACAGTCCATTTGAAGGAATGATAAAACAATATATTAGTTTACAAAAAAAATTCCCTGCATAGCAAACAATTTATTGCTTAGCTTGGGAAGCAATCTGTATTCCGTTACGCTCATTTAGAAAAATTTTTGGAATCTTAACAACTTTTAACTTCTTGGTACGTACAACCAGCTTTAGCTGTAATTGTCTATCTTTATGTGTCTTATCTTAGTTTGTTTATACCAAGTAAATTTAAGTAACCAGTGTTTTGAATTTTTTTATTTGTGGGTAAAATATCAGCAAAATAGATACAAAATTCTATTTTAAGGCCAAATAATTGCATACCGAACATTTTCTATAAGAATGTTGCATTTATTACAAACCTTTAAATTTAATAATAAACCGAAAATTTTACATGTGTTATTTTTATTCACAGAAATTAAAATTAAAAGCCTAATCGTCACTCGCCAGGATTACAACACACACAGATATATATATATATAATTCAGGATTATCACATTTTAAAACTTCAAAGTTTCATAACTAGGACGTTTATTATAGGAGATCGTTGAAACCATTTAAGTGATGAATCCTTAAGCAATAAAGAGGTGCATCGTCCGTTGAAAGGGGAAGAATCTACTCTTAGCGAGTGAATTTAGGTAATTTACATAATGGAACCCTTAGTTATACCTTTAATCACATAGAACAAAAGTTTAAGTAAATTGGTCTTCATTTTATAAGCTTTTTAAAAGTTTTAACAGATCAATTTGAATGATTGGGAATACTTTTTTATTTAAAGAAGCTTATATCTGTACTCATTTCCTTGAGTTTTTTTATACCATTAAAAAATCTAAATATGTCCCATAACCCTTTTTTATAAACAAAAAAGAGCATAAATTGTTAATGGGAAATCATTAATTTTATTTCAGTGCATAAATAATAAGAGATATTAGTATTAATTTTCAAATTAAATAGCCACAATCATCAATGTTTTTTAGTATACGTAGAACTCAAATGTTCAAAAACAAAAAAATTGACAAGATTTAAAGCAATTTGTTGAAGAAAATTTATAATATATGAACTACATCATATTGTTAAAATTTAAAACATTACTAAATTTTATTCACGAGGAGAATTCATTTTCCCCTTTTTATTAGAACTAAACACATTAAAAGAAAAAATTATTCATCTTTGTTGTATTGCTGTATCTTATTTTCACTTTCATTAAAATCACACATTTTTAGTAAAATTATGTCTGGTTAAGGATTTAAACCATTATTCAGAGATACGGAATACTTCTTGTTTTGAGAAAACTGTATTAGATATGACCTATATTTAGTTTAATTTTATAGCAGCAGTTTTGAGTTTCAAAACTGTAGCTTTATTTATTTATACAGTTTATATGAAATTATGCAGTGTGTGGGAGTGTTTTCGTTGATTTTTCATTTTTCATATATTCTTTTTGGTGCTTTGCTGAATTTTTTAAATAAATTCCTCGATATATTCATTTCATGCATTTATATGGGTGATTTCCGCCCGTTTATGAATGATTTTTTTTGAATATTCAGAATCATAGCTGTTTTTGAATTCCAATTAGATTCAAAATTTTGAATGTGAATTGTTCTCTATTCTTTTTTTTTTTTATATTTTTCAAAATTTGGTTTTTATAATGCTGTTTTTATGCTGCGTCTTTTGTTTTGTACATATGTAACTACTCTTGACTCTGAATCTATTATTGAAATTTTATTTTGAATCGAGAAACCTACTCTGGTTTTTTATACAAAGAAAATTATAGAAAGATTAAGCAAGTCATTACATTTGAACCTCTTTATAGGATTTTCAACATTTTTCTATAGCAGCGGTAGAAGTGTGATTATGATCTTGAACCCATGTCGGGCGTTCTCGAGACATGGGTTCGAGCACCGATGCTGTTAAAGACTTCCCGTGTAATAAACTAATGCACGTTAAATATGTCGAGGCTCAAACTCATTATATTGGAGTGTTGTGAAAGTCTGGAAAGTAGGGCACCACTTCATCCTTGTCACTTGAGTAGGGATATTTGAAGAAGTTTAGAATTGAAATTTCAGGGTTGAACGTGAAAGATCTTCGACTTCCTATGGAGAATTTTCAGGGAGATTTTGTTTTAATATATCTTGATGTGTGTGTGTGTGTGTGTGTGTGTGTGTGTGTGATTCCTGTAAATTATACTCTTATATGTTAATGCTGTTATATATTGTAAATTACTCAACAAAAATAGTTTAAATAATATCGCTTTCCAAATTACTAACTATAGTAACATAGGAGCTAATAATCTTCTTTTAGCATTTAGTAAAAGCTTTGTAAATATTAAATATCTTCGCACATTTTTAATTCCCGAAATTTAAGAAAATACTGTTTAACTCTTAGTATTACTAATGGCAATATAATGCACTTATCAGAAAGTCTGAAAGAATTTTACAATGGATTCTTCAAAATATCGTAGATTTTTCGGCACATCATTTCAATTTTGAAAATCTTTTTAATTTCATACATGCCGAGTACTTTCCTTTTGCTTATATTTGATAAATATATTTTAAATAAATCAATCAAAACCTTGAAAATGTAATTACTTTGTAATAAAACTTTAAGGCTTTCAATCGCAATAATTATAAATTAATTAGGAGTTTGCCTTTGGGTGATCTCGCAATAACTGCTTGACCAAAATCTATATTAATTTTCTTAAATAGACCATATTAATAATAGATAAGTTTTTTTCTTACCATTGTTTAGAAAATTTGATTACTTTTTAAGACTAGAAATTTTAAGTAAAATACTGCACTCGGTCTTGGCATAATTATATAGATATATTCAATACTTTGAAGATACTACATTTAATATATTTTATGTAGTAATATGAGAATTACAGCAGTTGAAAGAAAATTTACGATTACAAAAATAAAATAATAGCCCTTGGTAAATTTCGATACTATTGATATCTTTTCGAAATCATGTAGGTTTTTCTAAGGATCCCAACATTTGACTGTGCAACAAACTTTTAAACTTAAATTATGCTCCCATCTATTTTAAAACATTGGTAATTTGAAAATAATTATAAACAAAAATAAATCTTCCTTCACATTTCAAACATATCCTCTAAAAAATTCCTTTTTTGTTCTTTTTTAAGCAAGTATCCTACTACTTACGACAACTTTTTTTTTAAAAAAAGGGAGATATGGTGTGTTTTTTTGTTGTTGTTGTTGTTATTTTTAGATTTGCTTAGAACATTTTAAGAAAATTATGCCAAAACGAAGAAGAGAAAAAGAAATTATTATTACTAAAATGGGAAAAATGGGTAAAAATTTACAAAAAATAACATAAACGTAGCTCATTCTGTACCAAAAGTTTATTTACAAATTTTCAGTTTTTCAATTCTGACGTGTTACTTTGTTATTCACCTTTAAAATGACCTTCACGATAAGAGATATTTTTGTTTTTACAAAAACTAAAGCACTTTATCTTTGTTATTATATGAAATTGCTTAAAAAGACAGTGATTCTATCCACATAAGCAGTGTAAAAAGCAGTGATTGATATATCTGAAGGTTCGAACACTTCCACCATTATACAGAACTTACACAAAAAATTTCAGTTAATTATTTTCAAAACTTTGTGAGCAATCGTTGGCCCAGTTTGAGTATTTTAAGAAAAACACTCATTTCGAGTAAAACGCATTTTAAAGCATTTCATATATCTTGCTTAAAGTAATGGCACGTTTGCTTTTACCAAAACACTTGTAGTTTTTGTCCTAGTGAACGGAAAATAATAAACTTAGTATTTTCATAAAGCTAGTAGGATGGCCTATAAAATAAAATTATAAAAAAAAAATGTCAATTTTTGGCCAAATTCACAATTTTAGGGTAGTCACAGATACCTTAACTTTCCAGACATTAATTTTTTTTCATTTTCACGTAACACAGGAATTATAAATTCATCCTTGCCTGGGGAGCTATGAATTTGAAATTCGTCCTGCTTCCCTATGAATATTAATATATTTTTCATAGCTTCATTAAGAGAAATAAATTTAATTCTACATTACACTTGTATGACTATTTTTTTCCTAATTGTTTTAGTACTTAAAAAGATCTGGAAAATGTTAAACATTTTTTTTCATACTCTTTATGGTGATCTCTAATATTCTATGTAAAAACCTTATATTGCCCATTAGCAGAAATTAATTTCCTTGTGTATTTGAAATCTCTTCCCTTAACCGCTCCAGGACACATCTTCGTTATTCAGTCAAAACTTCCTAGAACTCAGAAGTCGGTTCATCGTCATACAACACGCTTCTAAGGAATCACTAATGCAGCATCACGCACGAAATTTTCATGGTTTGAAATATGAATTTAAAGTTTGTGATGCGGGGTATTCTACTAAGCCGCCTGATAAATGAAAACGTGGAGAGTTTCGGAATGAAACATTTCAGTTAAGATTACTTACGCCGGAAGCGTCAACGCATTCGCTTAAACCTGGAAACCTTGAAGCGAAAATTGTGTGATCGTAATTATGATGTTAATGAAGTCCCGTTTCAAGTCGCTCTGAGTGAAGCAAAATGCGACTCAGCAATTCTGCATCAATTTAATCAGCATCGATTTGGGGGCGAAGTGGGCGAATGGAAGTCAAGTGTCTAGCAATTAAGTTGACGGTGGAACTCGGCTCACTGGAAGATGTCTCTGACCTTCATTTTGACATAAATTAGTCAAGATAGATCCTAAGGTTGAATATTTAACAAACTCGGATGAGAAATTAATGTATTTAAATATTAATTAAAAGTTACAAGCTGATATTAAATCATTTTTAATCACACTCGCAAGTTCACTTCGCATCCTCTAATAAAATTTACGTATTTTACTGTATGCAATAATTTGTAAGTATTATAAAAGTAGTTTATAAATTACTCAACTAAAGATTATAAGATAGCTACACATTAAGGTAAGTCCAAAAGTGTTTGTTTCCCTTCAGAATTTCAAAACTTCCTCATGCAAAAAAGATGTTCTCTAACATATAGATGAAGGCAAAAATAAAATTAATATTTAATAATAGTGTTAAGTGATACCAAAAGAGGAATGAAGTTTAGGTATTTGAGCCTTTTTACCTTAAATACCGTTATTTAAAAAAAAACGGCATTTTTGTGATGTGAAAACACCTACTAAATATTTACAAGAAAAAAACACACATCTAGTACATTTAACAGTTTTTAATATAAATTTTTTTAAAAAAAAACCCTACTGTTGAAATTGTCATGCACGATAAAGTGGTCTCTGGTCATCGTTGGGAAACTGGAACGCGAAGCGTTCCTCCGTCCCATACTGAATTGTATAGGGCTCTTGATGTTGAGAGGCCTTCATTGAGACTGAGTGTCCTGATTGGTTGGCACGGATGGAGAAAGTGGGAGTGGCAAAGCTGGCTGGTTTCGGCGGTATTGGAAAAATTGAAGTTCGAAGGTCATGCAAGCAGACGAGTAGCTCGTCTGCCATTGGTTGTCAGGGATCGGTGAGTAAGCACTCTATTCGCTGTCCTGGTGTACGATAAAGTGGAGGACGGCGCGGTAAAAAGCTTTGATCAGACTAATTCGTCGGTGTGAAAAGAGAGAGCAATGGTTATGAAATGTTGCAATGTACATCGCATAACTCAGTACTTATTTATAAATAATCAACGCTTTGGGTTATTTATATTGCAGACAATATTTTACCTTTTAAGTTTAAGATCCTCTAACCAATATGAAGCCTTTTCCAATTTTTAAAAATCGTATCTGTTTGTGGCAATCTTAAATTTTGAAACCTATTATTTTTTTATATTGTTATTTTTCTCCTAATCTCTATAACATCTTTTCCACATAAAAATATTCCGATTAATATCTTTTTTCCCTTCATTTAACCACGATCCATCCCACTATATTTGTTATGTTTTTCCTAAACCTGTGATTCACGTATTTTCATTTGATGAAGGACAAACTCATATGCTAATTTCTCAACGATTCTTAATTCAATTTAAGAATTTCCCCAGTGAAATGTCATGAAAGAGAACAACCTCATAAGAATAAAAAACAATCAACAAACAATTCATAATATTATTATTACTATCCTCAGTGTAAATGAAGCCTTATTCTTACTCTTATTTCCTTTCCCTATGACCCAGTAGTGTAGGCAAATTACAGGTGAAGGCTCTGTTCTGAAAACAATAGGAGAAGGATAAGAGTTGGCTAATGAACCCCTGAGGCTACCTTATTTTTGACCTACACTGTCTGGTTATACTTCTGTTTTTACTTCTGCTGAGGAAACGGAAATATATATCTCATCCATAAACTTAGATAACTGATACATGAAAATATTATCGAACAAAATGCTTTGTTTGGCTTGTTTGGCTAAGATAACACTTTTTATATTTAAAATTATATGGTAATAAAAACAAATTCTAAAAATGTAGATTTTTTATACATATATATATATAAATTTTTTCTGTTATTTCAAATTACTTCCACGGTTTTTTGTAATACACTTTGATTTTTTGTGTGCAAATTTAATCTAGAACCATTCTTACGGAAATGTTTAGATGAACAATATGCCCTGGTAATCCAGTAGTCATGGTCACAAATTTTCTAGCAAGAAATGTTTGAGGAAAAAGTTAAAAACGAACACATTTCAAATTTTAAGAAGGTAAATTTCTTTGTGGAAAACGTAAACCAAATATTAATTATTGTATTATTAACATGTTCCCTAATCCTCATTGAATAATGGTCATTTTCAGTAAGTTAATTGAATTTGAGTCGAAAGCTATGGAAGTCATATTCAATCTTTATTAGTGACAAAACTAATACAGATATTAAGAAATCAATGGCTGTTTTTAGAAAAGTCTGCAATTCTAAATGGAATTATCAAAAATTAGAATGTTCTTAATGATTTGAATTTATTTGGTATGAATCAATGTGTGCAAGACTGGAAACTGCATAAAAGTTACTAACGATCAACCGTGTAATTTTCATTCTAAATTAAATGATGACAAAATTTGAATTGATGCCCCACTTTCCTGACCCTGTATGATGATTTGCCATTGATGCGTAGCATATCTTGTAATTTCATATGATGTGTATTTGGTTAATTTTATTAAGAATGATTAAATAAACCAATATTAACGTAATAAAACAATTATATGAATAATGTTTTATTTACAAACTCTAGGGCTCCTAGAGATGGACCATGTAATTTTAAATAGTGTTCAAGTGAAGAGGACACTCCTGAGCTGGATTTTAGAATTTTAATACTTTTTGTGTCAATTCGTTCTTAGCGGATTTGTATTTAACAAAAGTAACATGCATGGGAAATTTCAAGTTTGCAGATCTAATAGCTCAAAAACGGGAACATTTATCCATAATACCCCTTTAACTCTTGTGGATTGATTTTTGCAAAACCCCTTTTGTAGTTGATCTTCCATGATAGGAACATGCCTTCCAAATTTCAAGTCTGTAAATCTAATAGTTCTAAAGATATCATGAGCAGGGAGTGAATGAATAAATCTATTTTCTTTTTCATGAAAAAATATTAGACTAATTAACTGAAATTGAACCCTAAAAAGAAAAAAAAATTACACATGGTTTGTTTGAAGGAAGAACCACAGAGAGAGAGATACACATCTATGAAATAAACACACTGTTATGTTTTAAATTACAAGTTTTGTATCAAAGTAAAGGTCTTACCAGAAAAATAATATTTGTGATTTATTCTAAAATCCAGAGCCATTTTGACGTTAAAACACTCGTAGCTGAAAGATAGCAATTTGATGATGGCAGATTTTAGCTTTAGGGATCACCCCCCTCCATTAATCCTCATGTTGCGGCACACGTGGAATATTTGTCATGTTTTTGCCCGGCGGCAAAGAAGGTTGAGTACCCCTGGTTTGGAGCTTTTTCTGCTAGACGTAGAATCTACAGAAGTTCGAGTTTTGACGAAATGGTGTTTATAGAACATCATTTTTAAGTTTGGACTGGCTATTTAATAAAGTTATCCAACTGATTCTCTGAATGGACGGTTAAGTTCCATTTGTACCTTTAAAAGATTTTTTTTAAAAACTAGTGGTGTGTGTGTTGTCCAGAGAAATTTCTTTTAACACTGCAGTCTAACAGTTTTTAGAACTCTTGTAGCAGTCTCGACGAAGCCTGCTGTACTGGAAGTGAAATCTTATGATACTGAGCAACTTGACAGTCCCTCTGTCGGCTCTCGAGTTTTCTGAAATAGACATATCGCGTGAAGGTGTCACTAAGCTGGATCTTTCCAATGAAGTATTGAATCTTTAGAGTTTAATCAAATGGTGAGGAGCATGATGAGAAATTATGCTACTTTAGACTGAACTGGAGAGAAACGAGACAGGAGGTGCATATCTAAGTAATTTGGTACTCGTTGTGGGTGTGTATTTCTTAAAAATGTAGAAATAAAAGAATCGCTTGATTAGAAGTATACTGATACTTATTGTTTCATTTAAAAACAGAGTCGCTATGCATTGAGTAAATACACCAGAAAAACCAAGGTACATTTTCTCATTTTGTATTTATTTGTTTAATCTTACATTTTACTCTGGGGCATCGTAACCTTAGGAAAAAACTAGACCACTCCCTTAAAATAATACTTTCAACGCTTAGAATTTCGAGAAAA
>BMAO01018474.1:0-77728 GCA_019973975.1 Trichonephila clavata | reverse complement strand
CAAACAAACAAATTTAAAAATTCGACCACGCCCCCTTTTTAGAGGTGTTAGTGAATTTAAACTAATTTTGATCAACTACTTTTCAAAAATAAATTTTACTTTGTTTTAACCATAACTGCAACGCTTTATCGTACTTTTTAGTGATTACAACTTTTATTACAAGCTATTTGTTGTTGTTTTGGCTCCTCTTTCGTTTGTTTCGCTGTTATCAAGCTAGTTTTATTTACGTTTTACATTGAAAAAAAAACAGTCTTTTTTAAGACTTTTACTGATTGCTGTCTTTTAAAGACTGTTGCTGAAACTGCTGAGAATTCAATATTATCTTTCCTATTATTATCTCTTAAAAATGCCACGAGTTAAACGAAGAAATCATTCTGCTCAAATGAACAGCAAACGTTGGTGTAGTGATGTGTGTGAATACATGTGTCACAGAAGAAAACAAATTAGTTCCTAACATCAGAATTGAGCAGTTATCTTATCCTGAAAAAACTGAACATTCTGAAATTGGAAATTTTATTATTGTGAATTTTGATCAAATCAGCAAAATGTTTATGAAACAAAAATGCCCTGACTGTGACAAGCAAACTCTAAAGCTTGCTCTTGGAAACAAGGTAGGATTTTCCTACGTGTTAAATTTAACTTGCAATTCTTGTGCTGAAAAAGTTTGTGCTGTAGGAACGTCTAATGAAAGGCAGGGTAATACCGTTCCTGATATTAATTTACGTGTCACACAAGCATTCTCTAATATTGGAAAAGGTTACTCTGCAATTGAAAAATTTTGCATGGCAGTAAATATATCTCCTTTTCATCGATAACTTATAGCAAATATACTAAACTTCTTCACAAAGCCTGTGGTATTGCTGCAGAGACTTTGCTGAAAGAAGCACACAGTGAAGTGAGAAATGCTTACGAAGCACCAACTAATGTTCCCGTTGTAGATATAAGTGTTTCATTTGATGGTAGCTGGTTGACGCGTGGATACACACCTTTGATTAACATAGCTTGTGTTATTGATATACTTACAGGCTATGTAATTGATTTTGAAGTCATGTGCAAGGTATGTCGCAATTGTTCTGTAGCAAAAAGAGAACTTGGAGAGTCAAGTGCAGAATATAGCATTTGGTTTGAAGGACACAGGAAGGATTGTGATGTTAATCATTCCGGCTCATCAACTTCGATGGAAATGGAGGCTGCATTGATCCTCTGGGAAAGATCACAAGGGTTGGGATTTCGTTATTGCACCTTATTGTCTGATGGGGATTGTAAAACCTTCAACTATTCAACAGAAAAAAATGTATATGGGGATAAGACAGAGATTTTAAAAAGAGGAGTGCATTAATCATGTCAGCAAAAGGTTGGGCACTGGTCTACGAAATGCTGTCAAAGAATCGAGGGCCCGTGGAATTTCATTAGGAGGAAAAGGCCACGACGCATTAAAAGAGTCAACAATTAAAAAATTAACTTTGTACTACCAAAAAGCTATACTAAAAAACAAAGGCAATGTTCCCGCCATGAAAAAAGCAACCTATGCTACTTTATATCACAGCATTTCGACAGACCAAAAGCCTCAGCATTCGAAATGTCCAATCGGTGCAGACTCATGGTGTTTTTACCAGTCCGCAAAAGCAAAAGGACAAAATCCAGGTCTGCATAAACAACATGTTGGGACTCCAATTAATGAAAGTTTTTTGCCACATATCCTTTCTATTTATCAACGGCTTGCTTCAAATGAACTTTTGGAAAGGTGCGTTAATTGCGGAACCCAAAACGCTAATGAAAGCTTGCACAACATGGTTTAGTCAAAGAGTCCAAAGGAGATATTTGTGTCCAAAGACAGAGTTACACATGCCGTAATGGAAGCAATTTGTGAGTTCAACAAAGGGACTCTACGTACTGTGAGAAAGACCCAAAAAGCATTACATATACCTTTGGGGAAATGTTCGCATGATCTTGGTGTGATGCTCGAATCCCGTAAAAGATTATTTAGAATCAGACGGAAAAACACCAAATACCAGCATGCACGCAAATTGATAAAAAAAAAGGCTATTTTAAAAAGAGAAATATTAATTAAAAAAAGTAAGGAGAGTTACATATAAAGCGGGATATTTCTAAGGTATTATAATAATGTTTTTTTTTTTTTTTTTTTTTTTTTTTTTGTAAAATGTGTGCATGTAAATATTTTTAATTTAGACATTTTATATTAATAATTTTATAATTTCAGTTCTTTTCATCATATGTTTCTAATACAAATATATTATTTAAATATTATGTGAAGCAAAAGATTTTAAAACTTCTGTTACAACAGAAAAACATTTTTTTTAACGTTTTCTTCATATTTATGTGCAATTATTACTGTGTAAAAATGTATCATTTATAGAAAATATGGGTTCAATTCATATGAAAAAGCAATTATTTTGAAGAAAAATGTATAGCTAATGTTTTAAAATGGTATTTTAAATTTATTTTTGATTTTAATAATAATTTTTTCAGAAGTATAAACTTTAAAATGGTTTTTCTCAGCTTGTGTTTTTTTAATACATTAGTTCATTCAAAATGCTACTCCTTCCACAATTATTAACCCATCACTTTCATTTTTTCTCTGTTTGTTATAAATCATGCATGTAACAAAATTAGGAATCCATTTTGCTATAAACTGAATATTTTTTTTAAAAAAAAAATTGAAATGTTGGAGATTTTGGGTTTTTCGTTAAATTTTAGCATATGTATAAAATTTTTTCCCCCACAACCAATTAAGTTATTGTAAAATCGATCCCTAAAGTTGTTTAAAACATCCTTAAGAATGTTACAAAAATAATTCATGTCAAAATATTAATAAATACAGAAAAGGTAGGATTTTAAAAATTTTCATTTTTTTAAAAAAAATGTTTAATTTTTAAAATTGTGTGCATAATATGTGCAAAATTACACCTCATATTGTTTTATTGAATATAAACATTATATGAAATGTTAAAATATAATTTTTAAATGCATAAATGAAAAAAAAAATTCAAAGGGTGCCGAGTCCTCTTAAACTATTTGACGCATTGTCTTTAAATTTGATATATAAATAGATTCCTTTCGTAGAATAATGGTCAGTTACAAAACGGGTTTTGTGAAAACACACCTCTAAGAGGCGTTGCGGGGAATTGAGGGGCGTAATAGATAAATATATCCGTTTTTAAACTACTTCACCTACCTGCTTGAAAATTGGTAGGCAAGTTTCTTTCATGGAGTAAATATCCGCTTCAAATGGATTTTGGGAAAATTGACCCCCAAGGGGTGTTGCGGGGGGGGGATTAAGGGGCGTTATAAATTCCATTTTTTTAAGCTATTAGACGTACAGTCTTTATATTTGTTAAATAGATTTCTTTCATAGAGAAGAGATCAGCTATAAGGTGGGTTTTGTGAAAACAGACCTCTAAGTGGCGTTGCGGGGAATTAAGGGGCGTAATGGATAAATATTTCCGTTTTTAAACTACTTGACCTACCTGCTTGAAAATTGATAGGAATGTTTCTTTCATGGAGTAAATATCCGCTACAAAAGGGATTTGGGGAAAATTGACCCCCAAGGGGGGTTAAGGGCAGATATAAATAATTATTTCTATTTTTAAACTATTAGACGCACAGTCCTGAAATTTGGTAAGCAGATTCCTCTCATAGGATAGAGATACACTACAAAATGGGTTTCGTGAAAATCGATTCCCAAGTGGTGTTGCGGGGTTTAAGGGGCGTTTTTGAAAATTATTTCCATTTTTGAGCTACTGGATGTACAGTCTTGAAATATGATAATCAGAATCCTTTCATGGATTAAAGATCCCCTATATAATGTGTTTTGTGAAAATCGACCTATAGGTGGCGTTGCGGGGGCTCAAGGGGCGTTATTGTTAATTTTTTTTGCATTTTGCATTTTTTGGACGCACTGTCTTCAAATTTGGTAATCAGATTTCTTTCATAGAGTGAAGTTCCCCTACAAAATAGGTTTTGTGAAAACAGACCCCCAAGTGGCGGTGCCGGGGTTTAAGTGGCGTTATAGATAATTATCCCCATTTTTAAACTATAAGACATACAGTCTTGAAATTTGATAAGCAAATTCCTTTCATAAAGTAGAGAACCGCTACAAAATGGGTTTCGCGAATATCAACTACTAAGTTTAATTTCAGGAGATTAAGGGACGTAATCGATAAATATTTCCATTTTTAAACTATTAGATGTTCCTGCTTGAAAATTGGTAGGCATGTTCCTTTCATGGAATAGAGTTCCTCTAACAAAGAGTAAAACGAAAATTGACCCCCAAGAAGGGTTGCAACGGGGTCAAGAGGAGTTATTGAAAAAAAATTCCTGTTTTTAATTGTTAGACACATATACTTGAAATTTGTTAAGCATGTTTCTTTTTTTTGAGTAGGGATCCACTAAGAATGTATTTTACGGAACTGGGATGTATTGACAAAAAATTCCTTTTTTCGAACTACAAGGACTATAATCATGAAATTTGGTTTGCATTTTTCTTTTGTTGAATTGAAATTCGCTAAGAGTGGTTATTTTGGAAAACGGCTCTCAACGGGATTACGGGGATATTGATAATAAAACTTTCGTTTTTTTTATCAATATCCCCGTTTTCGTAGATTTAGACTTGAAATTTGGCTTGCATGTTCAATTTACGGAGTAGAGATCCAACGAAAATTGGTTTTGCGCGAATCCATTTGGTTATAGGGTTACAAAAGAACAAACATTATTCTATACTTCAATTTTAGAGATTTTTAGAAAATACGAACTATAGATGAGTTCTGTCCCTTTTTTTCATCAAGGGGCGGCAGTTACAGGTATATGTATATTTTTCAATACAATCTAATTATTAATGCTAGGACATATATATCAATAGTTTAAATATATATATATATATATATATTATATATATATTTATAAATATATATATATATATATATATATATAAACAGTATAAATTTATAAAACAGGAAATACCCAGCGAAGCGGGTGGGTAACGGCTAGTATATATATATATTTATTTATTTATATAAATAGTTCTGAAAACTTTATTTTTTCTTTCCTACGAACTATGGAACTTTGCAGACACAACTCATTCATTCTGTACGAACTTGGGAAAATAAATAAATACTCATCTTATACTGTTATTCATCCTACAAACTAAAACATTTTCAGTTTTTCCTAATCTAGTCTTGTAAAATTAATTTTAGTGCATTCTTGTTGTTTCTTATGCCACCTGATCTGGACTGCGTCAGATCCAGGCCCACGAAATTCATCATGGCAAGGGGCTGCATGTACGTCTGTCGTTGGCCGTAGCCTTGAGCACCATACAAGTTACAGTACGATTTAGCTCGGTTCCACCCCAATTTTGAGGGAGAGCACACTGGGGGTGGGTCAGGGGCCTCCCACCTCTCTTCCCCATCCACCAACCTCACGAGAGGACTTGCGGCTCGACGGCTATTTAGAGTACCCCCATGCCGCACACAAAGGCACTATACATTTACAAACATCCATGTCTTCTCCGGGATTCGAACCCAGGCCCTAAGGCATAATAGTCAGCATCGCTAACCACTATACCGGATGGGCGATTCTTAATTTACCTAATGTTTGTTTTAATTTTAAATATTCTATTCTATACATTATTTTATTTTACCTTGTTTTTACTTATTCAACATGTATAATAAGTGCATTAGTTGTATTTATTTCTTCCTGAACAGAGCTAAAGCTCATCCAGACTATTTGTGCTGTTATTTAATAAATATTATTTTTTAAAAGTGTAACTAACAACAACAATAAACACAATATCTGACACAATAACCACGTCCATTATTGCGAAAAAATAAACATAATGCATTTTGTATTTCTAAAGAAGACGGCCTACAATAGCGTGATGGTAAATTTTTTGGGCTCTCATATTTTCATACTAGCAATGCATATGTAAGGTACTAATTATTGTAATACTGACTTATTTAGTTATATAATATATGTACTTACCTGATTTGTATCAAATATCACAAGAATCTTTTTCCTTTACACATAAAAATACACAACACAGTCACTTCCAAAAAATACCACTCAACAGACTCACAGCTGTTCAAAGAATGAATTACTGCATAAACCCATTACATGCAATTAGCTTCTGAAATTTGTTAGAAACTTGAATAACTGCTAGGATTTGACCTCTGTGGTGGTTCAGAGAATGTACCCCTAACATCAATTTCTGAGGCATTACAACAAGTGGTACGCTTTATGTACCACCACACAATAAACAAATAAGAACTAGTGGTACGACATATGTACCAACACACATTAAACAAATAAGAACTTGTGGTACAACATATGTAACACCAAGGATGAAAGAGTTAATAATCTCAACACAATGTAGCTAGTGTTTATCATTCTTTTTTGCTGGTCGCACATCTGAATATAAAAAAAAAATGTGATAGATGTATGTTACAAATATATATTTATCAAAAGATTTTATTAAATATCTGACCATCATTGCTTATTGAATGAAATTATTTTTATTAGTTCACAGCAATTCAATCTTATCAACAACAAAAAAATGTAAAGATTGGATTATTTCACAAATCTTTTGATATTAATAAAGCCAATTTCAATCTATGTCAATTACAACTGGGCAAAAAATAATATCAAATAATATAGAAGGGAAACTAAATAAATAAAGTATATATCTTTAGTAAATGTTGATATAATTACATATACTATTTTCAAAGTTACAAAACTCATGCTCTTTTAATTATTCGTCGACAATTCTTGTGGCACATCTGATAAGTCTCTCTTGGCACATAGAGTTAAGAAACTCTGATCTAGATACATGCTCGAAAACTATTATTATAAAAACTATTAAGTTTTATGATTATAAAAACTATAAGAAAACATTTCTTACAAAATTTAAGTCATACAAAATCTAATATAAAGCAAAATATTTTCATGCAAGTATAAATCTGAAATACATTTTATTTAATGCACATTTTATCATTATTGAATATATTAAAATATGTAAATTAACCCTAGAGCATATATGCTTTAGCATCTAGGAAGCTTTTTGAAATAGTTGTTTTTAATGCTAAGGTTTTTTTTTTTATATTCTGTGTTGCAAGAAAGAATTCTTATTATGGAATTTTGTTTTTAAAAAAAGTACTTCAAAAATTTTTTTAAATACTGGTATTATAGATTTCTACACAAGTATAAGAAAATATTAAATAGTTTTTTTTTTTCATTTTGTTTGTATTTTGTAACACAATTGCCATAACATACAACCTATTATCAATTTTTTCAAGAGTCAAAAATAAATATAAATAAGTAATTACAAGGATTTCTCTTAAGGAAGTATAAATTTTCTTCCGAACATTTTTTCTCACGCTTTTATTATTGATTAATGAGTTTTTTCTTCTTTTCATATGTAACTATGTTGGGGTCAAAACTTTAAAAACTTTTTTCTCGCTTCTTAAAGCTCTCGATTGCTTTGGAATTTTATATACAGGATTATTTTGGATGACAATGTGACAATTTAATTATAATTAATAAAATTAATTGATTAAAACTAATTATTCAAAGAATTACAGATACAGCCACATTGGCATCATGTTTGGCGACATAGTGACAATTTTAGCGACTTGGATCAAAACCTTAAAAGTTTTTTTTTCTCATTTTAAGTGCTCAATTGAGCTGAAATTTCGTCTCAAGTTAAATTATTTTTAAGTTAAAATAGTCCGGATCACAACTTTGCTGAGATGAAGTCTCTGATTGGCTAGACGCTCCACGCTGACTGCGTTGGTGTGAATGCGGCTTAACATTTTAGAAAATTTCAAATTTTGGAAAGAAACCATTGAAAAGCAAACTACTTCCTTGTATGTTAAGAATACTGGAAGTAAATCTGATAAAACAGGTGGAATAACAACCTACTCTTACTGTCACCACAATGGTTACTATAAAGCAAGGGGTGATAAGAACAGAAATATGAAAATGGCTGGTAGCAACAAGATTAATGGAAACTGCCCTTCAAAGATGAAAGTGTACGAAGACATTGAAAGCAAAGTGACTGTGGAGTTTACAAAAACCCATGTAGGACATGGGATAGATTTGGGACCGGATGAAAGTAACAAAAGAAAAAGAAGATATAGCGAGAAAACTAGAAATAAAATCCCAGTCAAAGCTATCTTGGATGATATTAGAAATTCGGTGAATGAATAACTGGAAAGAAATCATTTAATAACACGGCAAGATATAAAAGAAGAATACAACATAAATTCTGATGGTATTTTGGATTCAAATGATGTAGTGAGCGTAACCAAGTGAGTTTTGAAAGCCTGAAAAACAGAGAAGATTCTCCTGTAGTTCTCTTCAAGGACCAGAACATTTTTGATGAAGATTTATACCTTGGTATGAAAGTAGAAGATTTTCTACTTGTAATTATGAATGCTTCACAGAAAGATTTGTTAAGGTTTTATGGAAATGATACTATATGCATGGACTTCACACATGGGATGAATGCATATGGGTTTTAATTAGCACTCATTGTATCGGTTCCTTGATCCTTACGTCTTATTGGCAGCTAGAACCTCCTATTAGTCGGAAGAAATGCCTTCTGACATTTTTTTCTATCTTCCCAGAATTCCCCTCTGACGAATGGAATATATATATTTGTACTTAGTTATTCGTTGTGTTGTTTTGTTGGAAATAAAGTTTATTTTTGATAATCCTGCCATTTTACTTTGCCACTCCAAAACACACAAAAACTGTAAATTCTTTCGTAAGGTTTTATTTTTTTATATAAAGTTAAAGTTTTTCTTTGGCCGTTGAGCTTTATTATTATCAATACATTTCATTTTGAGAATTGAAAGTAAGTGGCTCTTTTCACTATTTTAGTTTTTCAACTCTTGAGCCCATGGGCCTCAAAACTTTTACTGCCAGGGGCTCCTACTACCTTAATCTGCCTCTAGTTCCAAAATCAATCCGCCTCTGGTTCACAAGTTTTCGAAAAAGAATTTTCTTTATTAGGTCACTCCAGCTCATATTCCCCCTCAAACTTTTCATAAAACATAAATGTTCTATTTATCATTTCTATAGTGAGGGTGATTTCTGCTATAGTGTATTTCACTGTAATGGCTTCCAAGCTTACGTATGCTAGGAAGTAAGTTTCGTTACAATTGCTTAAAACTCCGAAACCGCATATATTTCAAATGCGTCCCTCCCCTATGGTGCATGTGGCATGCGTCGGAAAGCGTGGATTTTGATACTCGTTTTCATACTAACTCTATAGAGAATATTAAACTGTTCTGATTAAACAATTATAATTATTTTCTATCCTTCGAGGAACTCCAGGATTCCTCAAAACACAGTTTGAAAACCCATGACATAGACTAATCAACAAATCTATTAAATTACTAATTGTTAAATAAGTATATTTGTAAAATTTGTCTTATATATGTCCAAATAAGTTTCTTTTAAATTTGATACATGGTTATATTTGCTACTTTATCAGCCGCTTCCTCACTATTGCTTATGTTGTTCACAACGTTAGCAAACTACAGCTAATACATCTCTTAATTAACCCTGCATTCCTCGCGCGAAAAAAGCGAAAGGAATTTCACGCGCAGGGTATCTCATACCCAATGGTGTTTACGTTCTGTTCTTAACGTAAAATTTGCATACAAAACTGAAAAAAGAAGAAAAGTAGGAAATATGATATGTTTATTAAACTTTTCTCACTTAAATTTAGTTTTTCTGTTCTTTTTATTTAGGCATTCAGTACATTGTTTGTATACTCCTTTAGTCTTCATCACGAGTGAGTGCGATGTTTTTTGACTGAATCTTAATTTATTAAGAACATTTCGTAGAAGTATTGCTTCCTGGTTTCTACATTTTTTACATTCTTCTATAAATCGAAATCCAAATCAGCGTCTAGTTCGATGTTTAGTAGGTGGTTTCTAAGTACTTAACAAAACAATTTGCGTATTTATTGTCGCAACGTTCAACAACACAAAAAATATTGCCATAGGCCAGGGGTGGCCAACCCGTGTCACGCGGGAGTAGTAATTGTGGCACGCGAAAACTTACTGAAAAATTACAAAAATTGTATGAAAATATTACTGAATTAATTGAATTACAATAGAAAATGATCACGAAGAGAATATGTAAACAATAGAAATTTTCAGCGCGAGATTTTAAAGGCCCAAAGCAAGATTTTTTTTTATTTCTTCAGTATAGCGCCAAAAATAAGATCATGCTCCAAAACTTACAATTCCACAGCATTGTAACGTTCCGAGAAAAGTGTTGAGTAACGCGTGAGACTAAAAACAAATAAATTCCTTCTTTCTGAGATGGTCGAATCTGTCCAAAAAGTCACCCTCTTTTGTATCTAAGCAACTGATTATCCTGTAAAAATTTATCAACTATAAAATATAAGTTTCTACTTTTTTTAAGTTTCTATTTTTTTTATACCATTTTTTTACATTTTCACTATACAGAACTTACACTTAAAAATATGTTTTTGGTGTAAATAACCCATAATAAGCCTACAAGTAACATTTTTTCACTTTGCATATTTTTTAGTTTGGTGGAAAAGTTGGAAGTGGCACGCGTAATTTTTTTTATCAGATTGTGGCTCGCTTCCCAAAAAGGTTGGCCACCCCTGCCATAGGCTAATCATTACATTTCTAGCCATTCAATATGATGTCGTCACTTCATGAATTACGATAATTGTTCCCTCAGAAAAATTATCTTGATAGATTTCTTGGTATTATACTCTTCATCATTCAAGGCTTCCTTATTATCCCCGCAAAGAGACTTTCTTCATCCGAAAATACTGTTGTACTATATCTATTAACTACTGTATCTATTAAATTACTGAAATGTCACATTTCTTCATCATAACTACAATAATACGCCATTGCATAAGAAAGATTTTTAAAGCGTCCTCATGCATTTAGAACTGTAACGGCGATTCACGCGCATGGTATGACATACCCGAAGAGTTGGTATCCAAAAATATATGTTTAGAATTCGCCAACAAGCCAAGACCCCTCAAAGGATATGACTTTAAAGTCAGCTACACGAGAAACTATTAATTTTTCAAAAACGGTTTAGATGGAGTTTTGAAAAAAGTTAAGCGTTGCGTATGACACACTGCTCAAGAAGTGCCGGGTTAAAATTATGATCATTTGACGAGGTTGTGACTTAACCTTGCATTCAATACTTCCCATGCGAGCGCGCACTGACTTGCATCGTCGGCAATTTTATTGGGAAATTGAATAAAAATTGTAAAACTTTGAGCCATGGTAGTGAAAGGGCCACTTTTAAGTTGGCATCCGCCGATAATACAAAATTCATTTGATACTTTTCTACTTAAGTCATAAATAGAGTTTCTTTAACAGTGAAGTTTTTGCACGTACCCTACTAATTTTGATTATTTAAAAATTTTTACGAATTAAAAAAATTTTTTATACCTTCAACACCACTGTTTATTATTTTTACGGATTTGATATATCACTTTTACAACTCAACTCGTAGAAGTTTTTACTGAAAGAAAATATTCTGGTTTTTGTGGTGTCATGTCGAGAACAACAAGTGCCGGTTTTGATCGTCATATTACTATATTTTCGCCTGAAGGGCGATTATATCAAGTTGGTAAGTATGATATATATTTTATATTACATTACAAATCACCTTTATTCTGGATGTTTTAAACAAAGTTTCTTCGAAAACCGTTTATATGCAGTTTCATTGTGATAGTTGATGGTAGCTTTCCTTATTTAAGAATTAATATTTCCGATAAAAAATGTAACCGAATTTTTTCTGTGTGAGTTTACGTGTTTTACTAAAATATTTTTGCAGTTCTGAATCTAATCATAAGGTAATACGATTATTCAACGTTTTTTTTCCAAGTAGTTTTTATCTAAGACCTTTCATGTTAATTACGTTTTTTAATTTTCATTTAAAATTACAAGTTGTATGTAATTCCTTTTGTCTGTGTAATTTCAGAATATGCTTTTAAGGCTATCAATCAAGGTGGATTAACATCCATTGGCTTGAAAGGCGAAAATGTTGCTGTTTTAGTAACACAAAAGAAAGTACCTGTGAGTATTTTGCTAAATTGTATCTTTGTGTATTTGTCAAGTTGAAATTAATATTGATTATTTATAAATATTATTTTTTTATTTAAATTTACAATGACTCGGTTGTAAATTTTCTCCTTATTAGTTATGTTAAATTTTTATTAATCATATTTATCCCCAAAACCTATTTATTGTATTAGCAACATTTTTGTAAAAACGAATGGGTAAATTTCTATTATAGCCCACCCCTGGCAAAGATATTTTTTCAAGTCATGCCAAAATGGTGCCAAAGCACATTATTCAAGGTCGAGTACAGGCAAATAAGGAACACTCCGCATTTTGTCCAAAGGAGCAATAATAGAAAACATTAAAACTTAAGAAAGAATTCGCATATAATTTAACTTCCAAAAAGTAGTAGGTGGGTTAAAACTTATGGAGCAATTCCATGAAAAATTTAATTTTTTAAAAATAGGAAATGGAGAACATTTTGAAAAAAGGAATCAAAGTTTGAAGGAGAAATTTTTCAGACTTAAAAAACAAATTCAGTAAACTCTCATCTTCTATGATTAGAAAATTAAAGGCATTCTAATAAGTAAAAATTGGAATTCGAAGGTCAAAAATGGAAAGTTCTTTTTTAACTTTTGAAAAATAGGAAATTAAGAAATTCTGAAAAGGAGGAATCAATGTTCAAGAGTGAAACATTTACTTTTAAAACTTTTTTGAAAAAATTCTTGCATGATTAAGTTTCCTAAAAAGGTATTAAAAACTTAAATTATTCAGATGACTTTTGCTATGCCATCTACCTTTCCTTACACCATGCAGATTCTTTTCTTCTTTCTAACAGCATCTCTATTTTAACTTTTTTTCCCACAAGGACATCTAATAATTACTACCTTTTCTCCAAATGTTTAAAAAAAAATTAAACCTTGCTTTCGGTTCGTTAACAATATTAGGGTAATCGCACATATTATTCAAATAACAGCAAAATGTTCACATATTACTTTATTCAGTGCATATTATTTTACTTAACATTAAGTATTATTATCATGAACCATTTTATTTAATGTATTATGGATATGTAAAATTCTTTACATATCATCGCTGATCTAGACTTGCATTCTTTATGAGATGCTTACTTAGATGTCTTCCACATCACTTGATTGAGGTTTAAATATGAGGTCTGTGCCAGTAACCTTTACACAGCTTCAATATGAGACACTAATAATCAATTAAATCACTAATCATACCAGACATTATTACAATTAGGGGTATGTTGCATCTCAGCTATTTGTTTTTATTTATTTTCTACTAGTTAAATATATTGCAGTGGTGCCTCCTTTTGCAAGTAGCAAACAATAAAGGACAGAAATAAAAAGTCCTTAACAACTGGCTTGAATAGGGATTCCTTTTGTCTCCGTCGTCGAAGACATGCACTGCATAGCTGCAGACTGGTAGGTCGATGGATCAAATAAACACCCCTGCCAGGGTCAACAGCATCTCGCTGAAGTTATGACTCAGGAATTGAACACTGGATGGCAGCACAGCCTAACATTACTGCTTGATTATGCATTTATTCCATAGAGAGTGACATTTTTTCAATAAATCACAACTTGTGATTCAAAAATTGCAATGGCATCAACTCAACTAGATCCTCCATCTCAACAAGAGATTGCCCGCAATGTCAAGGGAAAAATGTCCCAATGACACTCAAACCTACTGGAGATATATAACAATTGCAGTAATTGGTAGGGAAAACAACCTTCTCTCTGTATCATTCAGAAAGTATTAAAAAAAACTTGCATCCCTATGAAGGGGTTATGCAGCAATGCCTCCTTCTGCAAGTCACAAACAACAAAGGACAGGAATAAAAAGCCCTTAACGACTAGCCCAAATAGGGATTCCTTTCGTCTAAGTCATCAAGGGCAAGCACAGCCTAGTTATGTACTGGTAGGTTGGTGGATAAAATAAATACCCCTGCAAGGGTCAACAGCTTGTTTTTAAAATATATTATGTAAATGAGATAAAAATCAAATATATAAATTTCATCTATGCTTTACTTCAGGTAAAATTTACAGAGAGCACTAAAAATACAATGTATTTAGTATTTTGTACTAATAATTTTTTTAAAGTGTAATGTTTCATGGTTTATTTTTCGAAAATTTGAGTAGCATTTGATGTGGTGAATTATGTTATACTTCTTTTGTTTACTTAGAAATTTTAACTTTTTATGTACAAAAAAAAAAAAAAATGTTTTATATGTGACCTAAGTACTTATCTTTGCTATGTGCAGAGAAAAATTATAATTTGATCTTTTTTTTTAAAAAAAAAATAAAATTATCTCTAGGACAAGTTGTTGGATCCATCTTCCGTATCTCATATATATGCATTAACTGAATATATTGGAGCTGTTATGACTGGACTTGTTGGTGAGTATTATAAAATGTGTTTTGATTATTGAAGTTAATTTTTTATATATGGAGGTTATATTAAGAATTGTTACATATGCTTTCAGAGAGAATTATTTCTGATGTCGATTTAAGCATATGTAAATTTTGCTTTTATATTCAAAAAAAGATAATTGAGAAAAGAGAACTTTCTAAAAAATTTATAGTTTAATTGCATTAAATAACTTAAACTTAAAAAAAACTTTTAAAAATAAAATGTTTATAATTTATTAACTTTTTAATGTTGTTATAAATCAACTGAAAGTTAAATTTATACCAATGTTAATAAGCATCTAAAATGATACACGAAAGGGTTAAATAGAACTTTTGCTTGTTGTATGCAATTATTTTGAAATATATAATAAGTTGGTAAAGTAATGTAATGTCTTGTGATCACATCTGACATGTAGAATTCACCTGCATTGATTGAAACCAATGCACTTGCTTTTAGTAAATGTTATTTCTGTATATTTTTTACTTATCAATAGAATTTTTCAGATATGACAGAAATTTTACAACAGTGAATGTTAGTTGGATATTGTCCAATATTGCCGGAAATATTTGAGATTGTTTTATGTAAGGAAAATACTAGAATAAAGATGTGGTTATATGTAATTAACATATAAGAGAGATATAATTATGCATAATAGAATGTCATGAATTTTATAGAATTCTTTTTATTTAATATTAAAAATGCATTTATTTATCTTTTCTAGATTAGTTATGAAGTATACTATACCAGATAATTTGAAAATATCATTAATAAAAAAAAAATTCTTCCTTGGATTTTTCACAGATTTCATTATGAATTACTGGAACTGAATTTAAAGTCTATAAATTAAGTATAACTAAAATAAGGCTTACTATTTTTTTTATAACTATAGATTTTATAATTGAAGGAAACATATGAAAAAATGAGTTCTGTTTCATTTGGTATTGATTATTGAATAAATTTAATACATGGAGATATTTTTTACTCATTTTTCATATTTTTGTCCATAGATTATTTTTATGCGGTTTAGCAGAATTTTTTAATTTTGAAATATTTATTTAATGGAACAAAATTTGTGATGTATCAGATACCAAAACAACAAAGTTATTGAAATTCATCATTGGCTTGCATTATTTATGCACCTAATGCTTGATTTAATTTTTATGATGTTACGCATTTTTTATAGCTGATGGACAGTCTCAGATTTTAAGAGCTCGTTATGAGGCAGCAAATTGGAAATATAAGTATGGTTATCCTGTACCTGTTGATATGTTATGTAAAAGAGTTGCTGATATCTCCCAAATCTATACTCAAAATGCTGAAATGAGACCTTTAGGCTGCAGTAAGTTATTTATTTTTAAAAAATTATTCAGTGCAGTTGCGAAATGTAGAGTAAAAATTATCAGTTTCTTTTGTTTCATAATAAAGTCAATTTTTTTAATGGAGGGTAGGGTTAAATTAAAAATTACAGTTTTAATTAAAGTGTTAGAAGAATTATTAAAATTATGCAATCAATATTCAACAAAGTAAGGATAATAAAAGTAGATTTATATCTTTTGTGATTTATTTTAAACAATGAAAAACTGAAGTGGACAATTTTTGAAATTATTGAATGTGGAAAATGTAATTGAAATACTGGTAAAATCCTAGCACAGCACACTGCTGTATTTGGCGGCGAAAGTTTTTCGCCAAATGATGCCAAGTAAAAAACCGCGTTTTTCAAAATGGTGTCAGAGACGTAAACAAGAGGGGAAAACGTGGTTTTCAAAATGGCGTCAGAGACGAAAAACATCGAAAAAACGTGGTTTCCAAAACGGACAACACAGGAAACATAAAATAAGAAATTCAATGCAAATTTTGAGCATCCATTACAAGATTCTATCAATCCTTCATTCACACAAAAAACAAGCATTACGTTCTTACCTTTTATTCAGAAAAAAATCCATCCGTCGTGTTTTTACGAAGAAAACGTGGTTTCTAAAACAGCTTCAACAAAAAAAACTGAAAAAGCGTCGCTTCTAAAACACTACAGTGGGAAAAGAAATCCAATATGAATGCCTTAGGCTGATGAACTAACGATCTCCATTTTTCTCAAAAACAAATTATTTTCATATTTCGGACATCCATACCTACCGAAATATTTTCAATTGTTCACTCATTCACAAAGCAAGCATTTCTTTCTTACATCTTTCATTCAAAAGAAAAAATATCCATTCGGCGAGCTTCAAAAAAGAAAATGTGGTTTCCAAAATGGCTTCAAGAATATAACAGAAAAGCCGTTGCTTCTAAGATGCAATAGTGAGAAAACACATCGTCCAAATTGAATTTATCAACGCATCTCCCTTTCTCTCTAACAAATATTCTTTCAGCAGTTGTTTCATTAAAAAAAAAGCAAAAATTCACTCATTTCTCAAATTTAGCTTTCCAGAAAAATCTTACACGTCTTCAAGTTGACCATCAGAAAAAAAATGACCACTGTCCAAAAAATCCGATCCGAATAGGGTTTCTATTCGCTGAATTTTGCAGGGTTACCGTATTGTAAACTTTATCGCCAAAAGATATGTCGCCAAGAAGTGTGCTCTGCTAGGATCCACCCGAAATATTTTATAACTAATAAAAACTGCTACATATGATGTAAACTATTATATATGATTTATATTTGACATATATAGCAATAAATGTATTAGAAAACAGTAGTTATAAATGAAGAAAAAAAATAATTTTTGTAGTTTTGATTAATATAGAACAATTGTAAGGAGCACATTTTATATAGATCTGTTATCCATTTCTTGATTATTTTTTTAAATCAGGTTTAACATTTCTGTACTTTTTAAAGTAAATCATAATACTTATTTTCTTATTTTTAACTTTAAAGTTTGTATTTCTGTTCCTTGAATATGCAATATCAAATTGTCATTAGTCTGAGTTAAATGCTTTTCTTATTAGAAAGTGAATTCTTATTACTCCGCTCTGCAAAATGATTACAAATTGAGCCTTCCTTAAACTCAGGTCATCATGAGGGGATGGTCATCTTTTCCAGTTAGAACCATTATCCAGCATTTCTCTACATTCCAAAATCATTTCAGCCATTTAAAATTTTAAAACCTTTTTACTATGGGAGAAAATGGGTAACTTTATAGCTTGCTGCTATCCAAGCATCAATTAGGCAGCTCTTGACTCTGAATTTCCTCTTATTAACTTTTAATTTTCCTTCTGTATTTTTTTTGTTTATTTTTATATTGCAGTACTTGTTCTATTGACATTAAAACTTAATTCTGTGAACTGAAACATCTTTGGCTCTATTGGTGACTTTAAAAATTAGCAATTTTATGCCCAATACTTTAAAATGTATTTTACTTAATTTTGCAGTTCTCTTGAGCAAAATTTTTGTTTTAGTAATTAAAAAAAAGCCATGAATTAAAATAAATTTTTTTTCTACATTTCTAAAATAATCAAATATAATTAAATGTTTTGTTTAACTACTGCATAGCTTAAGACTGATATTTTTATTTAAGGTTTTTTTTAAAAAATTTATTCTGTTTTCAAATTATTAGTTTGTTTAATTAATAACTTATTTTTTAGTCATTATTTTAAGTAAAAGATGTTTCAAAGTAATTAGCTGTAGTGATAATGTTTTTGTTTATCTCTGTTTCAAAAAATTCTACTAACATACTTATAGGAATGTTGTCACTATTAATTTCTGTAACTGTTTGAAAGATAAAATTTTCTTTTTGTTAATTTTTTAAGGCATGATGCTGATTGCTTATGATCAAGAATGTGGACCTCAGTTATATAAGGCTGATCCTGCTGGCTATTATTGTGGATACAAAGCAGCTAGTGTAGGAGTGAAGCAGACTGAGGCTAACAGCTATTTGGAGAAAAAATTTAAGAAAAAGTCTGTGTATAAAGATGATGAAGCCATCCAGGTATGAAATAAAGATGTCTTTTTTGTAGTTCACTATAATCTGTGTGATGAAGAAATATTGTGTATAAAATGATAAAACTTTTTTTCCCCCAGCTTGCAATTTCTGCTCTTGCTACTGTGTTATCTGCAGATTTTAAACCTAATGAAATTGAAGTTGGTGTTGTGTCCAGCGATCAACGTCGATTCAGGTAAGTAATACTTTATTGCTTAGATAATAAAGGATTGAGAAAAGTATTTCAAACATTGATCTAAGTTATAGTGTAATAAAAACTCAAACATGCACAGTTTTGTGAAACAAAATATAAAAATGTTATCAGTTTTAAGTTAATATTCTACAAATGTAATTACAAAATGTTCTGGAGGAAATATGTATCTTAAAAGTATTGAATTTACCATATGCTGTAGTATACATCTTCTATTTTGAATACAAAAAATGAAATCAAAATTTATGGATGTACATTTTAGTCTTGATATAGAAATGTTAGATTTAAAAATTAAGAAATGATGCAATAAAAAAATTAGATTTCCACTTTTACCTAGATCTATTTCTTGAAAAGAAATGATACCTTATAAACTTTTGTTTTCTTTCACGTAAAACTAAATGTCCTGTGACTTAAATTGAGTTCAACTCAGTTACTTTAAAGTTTTCACTTTTTGCATTCTTTTTGTCAACTTTAAATAAATGTATGCTATTTCTTGTTACAATTAATTCCTTCTAATTATTTTCTAAGACCCAATGTGCAACATTTTCTTTTGGATAGGCCATTTATGTTACTCTCTATGGACCAGATATTTGTTCTTGGTCATATTAATTATTGGGATTTCATTTTTCTTCCACTCGCATATGGAGTTTTCAAAAACACAAATGTCCTTCCTGCTTAATGCATGATTTCTATTATCTTTTACAAATTTAATGACTTTACTATTAAAAGGGACACTAGATTGATTAATTGTATTTCAATTTAAACAAAAGTGATTTTTTAAAGCTTTCAATGTTCACTTCAAAATCATGGCTACAAATGATTGTAGAAAAAGAAAACATCTGACCCTTAATTATACAAATTCATTCTGGCCAGAAGAGCTTTCATACCTTAAGTTATGCCCCCCCCCCCTTTTCTCAAAAATCTAGAATTGTTGTGTACATCTGCATTACATACAACAAATTCTGTTTAGAGAATTCTTTACCATTATCTCAAGCATTTTCCTCTTGCATATATTCTGCCTCTTTTCTCTTCTCATTGTAGCATAACATTTTTTGAAAGCTGAGGAAAATTCTTCTAATGAATTCAATTTCAAAATGTAAGAGCATCACACACATACACTTTAGGATTTTTTTTTTTTTGGTAAAGAAAATGTGTTATATGGAAAATATAGATAATTTTAAAAATGTAGTTTGAAATTGTAGGCATGTGTTACATGCCAGAATGTACTACAATAGGAATATATTATTTTATTTTTAAAATTCTAATATACTTGAGTGTCATTATTTTATTTTTTGGTTGATTAAAAAAAAGGAATATACTGGAATGTTTAAACAATAACTATTTTTTAATGAAATAGAATATTTTGTGGAAGCATGTAATGAAACTAAACTGTGAAAGATACATTGAATCTGCTATCTGTTTATTCATCCATAATCTAATTTTGAATTCTTTTTCAGGAAGCTTACTGAGTCTGAAATAGAAACTCACTTAAATGCAATTGCTGAAAAAGATTGAACATGAACATTATTTTGCTTTCTTTCATCTACTTGTTTTGATTTTTTCAAAAAAAATTCTGGGATGTACGAAATAAATTTCTTTTCTAGAAGTTGAAGTATCATTATATAATTCAAATGCAGACTAAATTGTGACACTATTTTTTTATTCTTGTAATAATTTTTTACATAATGGGGCAAACTCTTAAAATAAAGTGTTAAAACCATTGGTTTTCAAATTAAAAAAATATAACCATTTTTAATTGTTTCAAAGTTTAGATTAATTTTTTCTTCCTTTATCTTTTTCATTTAACCCTTTAAAATTCACTACATATTCCAGGTGATCATAAATATATAAAAAAAATTTAGCAGTTTTCAATTTTGAGAAATTTATGGTTTCACTGTGAAACCAGTGAACAGTAACGGTCTATTTTTCCTATTCCTCCTAACCAATCCAAAAGATTATTCAGAAAAAATATAATATTTTAAGACCATAAAATTTTAATGAAATTAATTTTAAAAAAACTTTTTAATTATTTTTTTGGAGTTTCTCTGCATTTTTATAATTTTAATACAAATTTGGGCATAAAATTACATATATTTTACATTATACATAGAAAAAATAATTTATATTCCTTAATAAAAAATTGTTAATACATATAAATTTTCCATCTATAGTTATAAAGAGAGAATATTTAAATATATTATGTACACACAGTGCACAGGGTAGCAAAATATAGTGTGGATAAATATACATCAATATAAAGGTTTCTCACTATAATTTTAAAGTAAATATTTTACCAAGCCATATGATCAAAAGGTCGTTGACCACAAACGAGAAATTGCTTTAGAATGGGAACCAAGAAAGTTGTGTTTTACAGTTTGGTTTCACAGTGAAACCATAATTTTAATTTCATTTTTCTACTCTTCTGTTCACTTATCAAAATGATTGAAAGTTGTAATTAATAATTAGAATGAGGTATATAAGACCATGCGTGTCTGTTACAATTTAAAATAACTATTTTTTAAAGCTAATGGAAATTATTAAAATTAAAGATGTCAATATTTTTCTATTTAGGAGGTCTCAATCATTAAATATAGACATAGTGCTACCATCTATTGTTAGGCAAAAATTCAAAAACAGCTCTTATTGGGGTAAAAAAGTTTTAAATTTGATTTTTTAAAAAATGCTTAATGTGTGGTTTCAGTGTGAAACCAATGTGCATTAAAGACTTAATGGTCTTATGTAAGTGTAAGGTAAATATGTAGCCTCAACATAAATATTAAGAAAAAAGCTTTACTTCTGTTGAAGTGAATTATGCCTATAACTGATTGAAAGTTTGAAGGAATCTATTTGAAGACAGGTTTTGAGAAATGATTCCTTTGGTTTTTTTTCTCATTAAACCATGTAATATACAGTGGTGGTAGAAGTTGCAAACTTGTGTCTGGTATTATTTCTTTATTGTTATTCACAAATTATTATAACCATATTTTTTAGCATTGAAATTTTTCATTAAGACACACAAGGCATCTGAAAGCAGCTTATTTTAATTTTCAAAGATTTTCGATAATTACGTAAGCTTACGCGTTTTAGGTTTGTTACAGCTTTGATCAAATTCTCTTAATTTCAAATGTATTAAAGCATTTTTAAAACATCCCAATATTATGCAAGGTATTAGTTTTTAAAGGTTTCGTTCATATTTCATTTTAAAAAAGTAAAGTGGCAATGATGTCTTGGTGATATTTTTGTGTGAACAAATATATAACTATTTTGCATTTTTTAAAAAATTTAACTAGTAAATGCAAATGTCTTTTTTTTAAAAATGGTAAAAGATAATGTAATGACTTTTTTTACAATACATTTGATCAAATAATTGCCAAATTTTTGTACTGCGATACATTAGTCTTTGTTTTTAAAAAACTTTGAAGAAATAATGTAGGGCATACACACACACAAATATTAACAGCAATAAAATTTATTATGTATGTTAGAAGAATTGGGGGGGGGGGATTGATCAAATGAAAAGATGTAAAAAGGATTAAAATCTAAGATATTTACATTTTATGAATGTTCAATTTTCCTACCGATTTGAAGAATTGTGTATTTTCTTGCTTTAAGCATATAAATTATTAGCTACTAAATTCACTTATATGTTTTTAAAAAAATGTACATATTAACTTTAGTCTTGTAAAAATAAATATTTTGTTTATTGAATTATGATGTAATAGGGGTTTTGTGAGATAGCACAGATGTAGAAAAAGTTGCTTTTAATTTCAATCAGAGCCAAGCAACAACTTAAGAGTATGTGATTAGAGTATATGCATACCAAGAGTTTGCTATTAAAACTCATTTCGTCAGCATGAGAGCCCGCACTTAACATAATAAAAATTTTGATTTCTACCTGAAGTGTATAATAGATTGGGACACAGCTAAAAATGTATATTTTAGTAATCCAGAAAATATTCTGTTGGCCAACAGCCAAAAATGTGAGATAATTGGGCCTTTGAAAAATTTTAAAATGTAAACAAACAGCTAGGGTAGGCCAAAATGTCTGAATTTCAGATTTCTACTTAAAACTGAAAAGCAGATGACAACATAAATTTTAACTGAATGCATTCAGTTATTCACAACTAATTTTGCAGAGAGAGAGAAGGAATATAAACCCATATCCAATACTTTCCACTCGATAGGACTACTTGTTTTTGTTATCTTTTAAAAATTTCATGGCACTTAAAGGGGTTGATGATAATATAGAATTTTCACTAGCTAATTTCAAAAATCAATTCTTCGTATGCAAGTAAAGCTCTAAGAAAAAAGTACAAACATATTATTCTCCAAACGTAATACGTGAATGACATTGATTCAAAGCAAGAACAGATGCACGCAAGATAAATTTTCTCACAAAAGTAAAACGGAATTTTTGCTTAGAATGAGAGATAAACCTGCTAACAATATCATTCTAGTTTAAAGAGACAAATTAAACTGGATAATCATGAGGAAAGGCTACACATTGCATCATCCATTGTACAAAATTATCAACTAAGCCCTTAAGAGTATATGTAAAAATAATCAAAAACAACAATATATAGTATGTGTCAGGCATGCATGCCTGTGGGTTACAACAATTTCTTGAGTTAGTAACTAGTACAATGAATAATTTTCTACTCTAAAGAAATAACCCCTCCCTGAATAGGACAATTAAAATTAATTTATATTGAGGAAATAGGATATAATTTATTCCGATTAAGTTATACTTGAAATAAAAAAAAAGGATTTTTGGCAATTAACTTTATGATTATGATCCACAAATGAAACGTGATCTCATGCCATTCACTAAGACTTAAATATTATAATACAATTAGGATTTGATGTTAAATTCATCTCACCAACAACACCAAAAAAAAATCATCTCAATCATTTTCTTTTGTTTGTAGAGTGCCAATAGCACATATTCGGAAAGAAATTTTTTTTTTCACAAATTGATCTCTTCAAAAAATCATACATTGAAGATTTAATTATTACATTCACAACAGTGCAAAAAAAAAAAAATTAGAAAGTTTGCAAATGAAGCACTTTATTAACCAAATATTTTGAAAAAACAAAAAAAAAAATGTATTATATACAATTTTTATTTGTTTTGATTTATATGAGAAAATTACAAATTGGCCTCTACAGCATATTGATGGGCTTAAGAAGGCATTTACGTGGCAAATATAAATCTTTGAAATTGAACAAAATATGTGCAAAATAGGTTTACAACTAAATAATCACAATCTGTTATCCAATACATTTATATAACATGTTATACAACACTTAGTGTTACTAAGTTAATACAACTAGCTAATACCTCTGGATTAAATCATAAGTGAATGTTCAGACATATACTTTACATATTAATTATTTATTAAAATGTACAATATAATAATTAAAAAGAAAGATAAATAGTTGCAGACAATTTCACACAAGCTGAAAAGATCTTAAATTATGACTGTATAGTAGCTCTATGATAAAAAGTTCTGGTCAATGTGTTATAATTGTCATTTTATTGTCCAGAATGATGTTGAATTTAAAAATCATATCAAAGTGCAGTAGCCAGAACAAGAACTTTCAGATTTATTACTTAGATCTGTGAGGGAGAAACCTTGAGGACTTTCAGATTCCCAAAGACCAGGAGTTTGCAAAATCTAAAAAAAAAAAAAGACAAGATAAATCAGGGATGTTATTAATCATAATTATAAGATATATTTTCAGTGAATTGAAATTTATCTATTTATGAGGCAAATAATTAACACAAAAAGAATCTTCAATATTTATCTTTTTTTGAGGCAAATAATAAACAAAAACAATCTCGTATAAAAAAAAATTGTTTCGAGTATGACAATAATTCAAATACTTTTTAGAGAGGTTAAAAGCCTACTTTATAAATAAGACAATCATGTTTTTCAAAAATAAGACCCAATAAAAAACTAAGGTTTACAATGATTTCTCAGGGTGCTTGTAACATAAGCCTTATTCCCTAAATAAGTTCTAGTTTAGATCATCAGCAAAACGAGTGTGGCATTGCTGAATGAACAGAGTTCAGATGCAACAAGTGTTTATATGATGATAAACAAATACTGCCAGCCAAAGTTAATGACAAATAGCCGATCAAAATGCAAATCTAACAATATGACACAGGTTGCCTATACATCAGGATTGGCACTTGATTGAATGATATATTTGAATGTAAAACATTAATCTTCAGATAAAATGAGTATGAAAAGAAAGACATTCTGTTGAATACAAGAAAATAATCACGGAAGATTAATAAGGAAACAATCACATACAGCTTTCTGTAAAAAAAGTTGGGATGCTTTAAATAGTTATAAAAAAATGTTAAGAATACAATAACTTGAGTCAACAGGTGGATTAGGTTAATGCTAAGAAACAACTGTTGATAAGGTCTTGGCAACTATTATTTCTCGAGTTAGAAAACATCTGTAAATGTGAATTGCTAAAAAAAACAATATTTGGTTGTTTTCAGGGTTGATATTCAAGAATTTGTGCTATTCAAAGGCACCACAGTTCACAATATCACAGAGTTCAAAGTATCACAACACTAAATGTGGATGGCTTCTTTTAGCTGTAGGAATTATGATGTGCTCAATGATGTTTTTTCAGAAGATAAACAAGGCTGTATCTGAATAAATGTAAATTTTGGTGCTAAATATGTACTGTAAAATCTGGTTTATAATGCACACTTTTATCACAAAAAATAAGACCGAAATTTACAAGCGTGCACTATGCTGGATGTAAAAATCATGCCTTTAAAAATAAATAAAAGAGATGAGCATTAAAAAATTAAGAGTTCTGCATAGATAGAAATACTGTTTATTTAAAAGAAATGATATACTTTATGAGCTTAAAAATTGTAGTTCTAAAAGTACACTATTTTTTCCAAAAGCCTGGGGTAATATCTCAAATAAATGATTTCGAAAGGTACCCATACATTTCACATTTTCTTATAAAAAAAAGAGGTGCGTGTTTATAAAGAAAATATATATAAAATAAAAAAATACAGTTTGAAAGTGTAGATACAACAGTACACATTATGTGTCTGATTTTACAGTAAATAAAAGCAACTCTTCAAGATACGTAAAATGTCAATAATTGTGGCATAAAAAATTGGACGTACCCAGAAAATAAGCTCTAATACATATTTCCAGCAAAAACTAATATATCTTAGTTTAGGAAAACACATCAACATGTAATATCTAGATATGTAATGCCTACAGAGTGACCAGAACAAGAGTTTAATTAAAGCTCTGAAGTAGTTGAGTTAAGAATGAATAAGAATCTAACACTTTTATAAGTTTTCTTTCATCCGACTGATAGTACAAAATGTACTGTGAGCAATAAACAACTTCTGCAGCAGGAATCCTCTGTAGTTTTGGAAATAAATTTCTGTGCTGACAAGATATACTTTTTTTTTCAAAAATCCTCCCCTCAAAGAATACAGAAGTTCCAATATAAATAATACATGCATATGCTGCTTTTAATCACATTTGACATTATTATGTTTTTTTAATCATAAGCATTTAATTAATGTAAAATGACTCTCAGACTTTCTCAATAGCAACAACAGAATATCCACAGAAATCTATTTTCCCACTAATTGATTACATAAAAGTTCTATTAGAATAACAGAAATTTCTTATGAACAAATTGAATACTTCACTTGATTAAAACAAGTAAATATTAAAAAAAAAATTTAAGTCAATTCCAACTTAAGTCAACAAAGAAATTTTTTATTTAAATTACTTTTTATTAAATAGTTACAATTAATATAAATATATATAAACATACGACAGATTCATAATATTACCTGACAAAATAGAAAGCAATTTTCCTTTCTATATATGGAGTTGGACTACTTTTTGTTTGTTTGTTACAATTTATTCATTAAATTTAATTATTCTAATAAAATAGAGTAAAAAAGAAATCACATTCTCAGAAATTAGGCCATCCCGGTTGGGATTTGAACCCATAACCTTTGGATTAGAAGTCCAACATGCGCTACAGGGACACATCATACAATTTTCCTGTCTATAAATGCTGTTGGACTATTATTTTTGCGTTTGTTACTATTTATTCATTTTTTAATTTAATTAATGAATTAATATTTGAAAAAACTGCAATAACATCAGGTGTCATTCTTTACCAGTGTTAAAAGTGATTGGATGAATAGAAAGTATTTTATTAACAATTGAAAATTTGAACTGCATATATATATATATATAGGGAGAGGGTAAACTAATAGTAGGAATTGAATTTAAAAAAAATAATATTTACAATTTAATTATAAAATACATTAAATTTTTTTAAATACAAAATTAATAATTTTTTTAATACTGAATGACACAGAAGTGAAAGAGTTCTTCATTTGTTTGTGGACATTTTTATATATTTTACAATTTCAGTACATAATGAAATTTTGCATTCTTATATATCAGCATGATTTAGAAAACCTTGCCCATTAGACAGAATAAAAAAAACCTATGCTGATTTAAAAACCCTTACACTAGACAATAAAAAAAATATACATATATATAATTGATGATAATTTTTTGAAGCAACAGTGGTAGTTTCTGTAAAGGTACTGTAATACGAGGGCATTTCAAAAAGTAAAGATACACCGTACGCAAGAGGAAAAGAAAAGTTTTGGCGAGCAAGTTGGCAACACAGGTGTTAACCTTGAACCATTAGCTTTCTCCTCACGGTCGTTCGGCATTTCAACGTTGATTCTGGTTGGAGTAGGTCGTGTTTAAAATGGCTGCGCCGAATCAGAATGCCGCCAAATGCAAAGTGCGCTCCGTCATATGTTTTCTTCATGCAAACAAGTCGGCTATCTGTGATCTCTGATGCCCTTCTTCAGAGAACGGAGGAAACAGTTCGTGCAAATAGACGTCTCAAATTGAAAGAATTGCATCAGATCATACCAGAAGTGTCAATGACAACTCTTTATAAAGTTGTGACTGTCAATTAGAGTACAGGAAATTGTGTGCGCGGTGGGTTCCAAAAATGTTAACGGAAGAACACAAAAAGAAAAGGATGGGCTTTGCACTCGACTTTCTCACACGCTATGCAGAAGCAGGTGATTAGTTCCTTGATCACATTGTGACAGGTGACGAGACATGGGTTTATCACCATACATTTGAATCCAAGCAACAATCAATGTAATGGCGCCATTCGAATTTATCAAAAGCCAAGAAATGCAAAACTTCAATTTCAGCGAAAAAACTCATGGCTTCTGTTTTTTGGGACAGACAAGGCATTCTTCTGTTGGAATTCATGCATCCCAGAATGACAATTAATGCTGCTGCATATTGCCAGACTTTGAAATGTCTTCGAAGGACAATTCAAAACAAATGCAGGGGAGTGCTGACAAATGAAGTCCGCTTGCTTCATGACAACGCTCGGCCTCACACAGCTCTCATAACCAAAGCACTACTCAAAGAATTCAAATGGGAAGTATTGGACCATCCGGCATACAGCTCGGACCTTGCGCCCAGCGACTTCCATTTATTCCGTAACCTGAAGTCACATCTTGGTGGAAAATCATTCCACGACGATGATGCGATCAAAGATGAAGTTGAAATGTGGTTCTGACAACGGGCGGCAACCTTCTATGACTGTGGGAAACGAAAGCTTGCGCACCGACTTAACAAATGTTTGGATAACTGGGTTGATTAAGTCGAAAAATAATAAATAAACTAGTTAATAAGATGTAACTGACATTTTCGAAATAAATGTTTTTTTAAGGAATGCGCGAGCCATTGTATCTTTACTTTTCGAAATGCCCTCGTAATATGCAAAGTTTTCTTTTTCAGGGGGATACAGATTGTACTCTTACATCAGAAAATTTTGAATTTAAATCTGTACTTTCACTAAAATGATACATAAAAAGCACATATAATTTTTTAAAAATTATGTTTTGGATTTTAAATTATCTATTCAAAGAAACATTTATACATGGCTGAGCATGCACTGTATTTATTTTGATCACAACTCTACTAAATATTCTAATAATGAAGCTACATTTATATATGTGTAAAATATATATATTATAAAAATCAAGAAAAAATTAGGATAAAACGAAGATAACAAAGCACATGCAAAGCAAAACACTTGATTTTTTAAAAAAAAAATTGAACCTGTTATTACTAGAATAGCTTGTTAGATTTAGATTGTTAATAAGATTTGCCATTTTTATAAAAATGCAAACATTATATAAATATAAAACTCAACCTTTTCAACTAATTCTTCAAATGCACACTGTACACCATCACAGGTTTTTGCACTGGCTTCTATGAATAACATGGAGTGTTTTCGGGCATACTTCATTCCTTCTTCTCGGCTGACTGCACGATTTTCCTGTAATGTGAAAAACTAATTATTTATACTCCTCCAAAGATATTAATTAAAATTCAATCAAATGGATTTCCTCAACTTGCTTGCAACAGGAACTATACTTAACATTTATATATATGTCTTTAATCAAAACTGAAATATTGTTTAAAGGAGAACAAAACGGTTTTTCTAATCTAACCAGGGATTTAATGGCATTCATTGCATGTTTTCAATCGTTAAAATAGATGCGAATCAGTAAAGTTCAGAGGATATATTATAATTTTTAGTCAAATAAAACTACAGTGACTACATTAAAAAAGTAAGTTCAAAATCTTAATTCTAAAACTCAAACAGAGATTACTATAAAAATTGCATACTGAAATCACAGATAAAACTGATGAACATGAGTAGAAAATAAAGTAATCTATTTTATTATTTGATAAAGAAATAGTTTTACCTTTTATACCAATATTATGTGGAAGAATATATTTTTATAATTAGCATCTTACAATAAATAAAAACTGCATATATTATACACCAAAATACATTTTTTTTAAAAAATTCAACAACGTTAGATAAAAACATCTATTTTTGTGGATTTTATTATAATTGTACTGTCATATATTTTGAAATTTAAATTAGTAATTGTAGATGCAGAATCTGCTGTTGGACTAAAATGTATTGTTAGGGTGTGTGTTTTTTATTTCATATCATATTCCTTTTTTTATCCCTTTGGTTTGCCCTTACCAGCTTAGTAACCTGAAATTTTTCTTTAGAATATCTTTTGATCACATGCTGATGGTGAAGCATTTTTTTGCAATTGATGGGAGGCTGGGCGGCAATGTTTGGCCCCCAAATAATCAGTAATTGTATATCCCCCTTGTTTACAGGATGTTGTTGGAACTCCTTTGCTGGGGACCAGCACCGGGTGTCACGGGGTTTGTCAACGGTCATGCAGGGTGAACGGACCCATAAATTGAATTCAAAGATGCAACTTTTGTAACTTTGCGCTTGGTAATTGACCAATGGCGGTTTTGACAAAGAGTGCGCGCAGGCACAAAGGGTGGAATTTGCCCTCGCTTAAAAGGGCGCGGAGCGACAATTTTCAGCAGATTCTCACTAATAATAATTCTAAATTGATTCCCAAATTTTAGTTTATTGTCCTGTGGACAATGCCAGCCCCCAGCACCCTCGCCTCTGTTTCAATTCTTATTGTTTGTTCATAGTTCTTTTATTCTTCAATTTTAATAGTGCTTAATCTAATCTAAATTTTGTAATGTGTTCAAATTGTAATAAACTAATTTATTTTAATTTTATTCTGAGTAATGTCATTAGTTTTGCGTTGTCTCAATAATTCATTTAAAGTACTAGCCACTATGTTGATACGGACTAAGTTAAATAAGCGAACCTGGGTAGTTTTTAAGATGTTAGTTTAAAGTAAAATTAGTCAGCGCCGCATCACAATACATGCTACTTTTACTACAGGTCTCTACTAAGAATTTTGCTAGGACGCAACCGCTGTATTTTGAGAAAAGATTTGAAAGAATTTTTGTGCTTAAATTCCAAAATACCAAAAAATGGAATTTGAAAATTAGAATGTATTTCATTCCTTTTTTTTATAAAAGTCTTTTGGGTTCTACAAATAATATTTTAACTTCAGGCCAATTTAATGAATTTCTTAATTTATTACTTATTTATTGAAATATTTAGTTGGTTTAGTACTTATCTTTATCAAAGGTTATATATTCATTATAAATGATATAATTTTAATTAAGAGCACTCAATCTAAAGTTTGAAAATATTAAACTAAAAAATTATACAGATTTATTTCTTAAGACCTATTTGATTTAATTTAAGGAACACCCACTGAAGAATAACTTTAAAAAAAAAACATCAAATACACACAGAAAAAGTCTTAATCATAAATGCATAACAGTTTTAGAGCATTTCTATAATCAGAAATATAATTGTTACCTTTACTCTTTAAGATGACTTTTAAATATAATGTTTAAAGGAAAAAATTTTAAGATTCATCATTTTACTGTTTTGTTAGATAAATTAAAATGTTAGGCACATAGAAGGCACTTTCAAATATATAAATTAAAATTCAATTTTTATACATGCATTGTGTGTTAATTATATGTGCATGCAATTAAAATTATCCGTCATAATAAATAAAAACTAAGTTGAGACAAGTAAGAGGCAAGATTATACACATTAAATTTAAAAAAACATTTTCAAAAGAATTATTTGCTAAAATAATCTAGGTTAATACTTAAACAAAATATCCTTTTTTCTTAAATTCAATTGAGTATGTTCAACATTTGAATTTATTTGTAGAGAAAAATTTTCTATGATTATAAACTTACCATTAAAAAAGGGAGAGGGATACCTTTTTCCTTGTATTATTTATTTAATTGCAAAGTTTCCTCAACTTACAACCAAGTTCAGTTCTAACTAGCTGTGGCGAAAGGCCCTATAGATGGCGCTCCCACTTTTTCTGTATGTGTAAAATGTGTTTTTGTTTCGCTTCCGAGTTCAGTTCTGACCTAGTTTTGCTAAGATGATGTTTGCTTCGTTTTCTAGTATAGTTGATAGTATTTAGAATAAATAGGCAGAACTCACTAGACTTTGTAAATATGTATATAGATGTCATTAAAAGCATAAAAACCTATCTGGCTGGTCATCAATTTAGTTTAGTAGAATTTATTTGTAGTTAGTTAGAGCATTCTACCACTGAACAATAGTTTGTTAGTAAGATGCGCTTTATATGGTGCAATAGGCCGGGAACAGTGTTGAAATAGAATAGTGTTTAGTTTCGTTAGAGTGCCGTTGTGTGGATTAGTACGTGTACGGAATACCTTGTTTTGTGGATTACCTAGTATTTTAGTGAAGGTGTTCTTCAAACGGGTGAGTACCTTTTGATTTCATAATGGAATTAGATCGTCTTAAGAGAAAAAGGGCGGCATTTAAATCATCAACGACTAAGTTGTTGAAAAGAATAGACGCAAGTAAGGATTCAGTTGATAGTTCTGAATTAGATGATTTATTAAATTTATTACAAGGTAAAATTGATAACATTAAAATTCTTGATGATCGGATTGTTGATTTAATTGATGTGAATGACATTGAAGCAGAAATAGAAAGAAGTGAAGAATATTATGAAAAGTTAATTACAAATAGATGCATGCTTCAAAGAAAAATAAACGATTTAAGTTTAGGTAGTCAAAATGCCCAAAATCCCGTTCATCAAAATCAAGTTTCATTTCAATCGCAATCATTTTCAGATCCCACCCCAGCCATTAAGCTTCCTCGTTTAAGTTTAAATAAATTTTATGGAGATCCGTCGACATATTTAGAGTTCTATGGACAGTTCGAAAATGCGATCCATAAGAACAATAGCTTATCAAAAGTAGAAAAACTTATTTATTTGAAAAGTCTAGTAGGGTGGGGCTGCATCCGCGATAAAAGGTTTAGAACTTAAAGATGAAAATTATAATTCAGCTCTGGAAATTTTACATTCTCGCTACGGAAATAAGGATGTATTAATTCAAGCCCACCTCGGATCATTATTAAATATCACACCTATTAAAACCTCAAATGATTTAAATGCTCTTAGAACGATGTATGATAAAATCGAAACTCAAATTAGAAATTTAGAATCCCTTTCGGTTGATACAAAAACCTATGCCAATCTTCTAACATCGATCATTACTAAATTATTACCATCGGATTTAGCTCTTGATTTTACGAGAAAAACTGTCGAAGAAAATTGGTCTTTACAGGCCTTATTAGACTTTTTGAGAAAAGAATTACTTTGTAAGGAGCGTGCAAAATTAATTAATTCTGAAAGAAATAATAGGCGCGAAAACTTAAATTATAACCGTGAAATTTCGTTCGCGACGGAACTCTTGGCGAATAGCCAAAAGCCGAACTACCATTCACGAAATGTTAGAAATTCGAAGGGTAGCATTGCATATGGTTTCAATCAGTCATCACCTTTGAATAAACACTGTGATGCAGGGAATGAAAGTCTCTGTGTATTTCATAAAAGTAATGATCACTTGAGCGCGGTGTGTCAGCTAGATTTAGGTTCTAAACAAGATATAGTTAGAAGGGAAAGAAGGTGTTGGCTTTGTTTACATAAGTCGTGTAGGAAAAATAATTGCTCGAGTAACATTAAATGCGGCCATTGCAATTCAAGGTCGCACAACCAAGCATTCTGTTTTGACTATCATAAATCCGTTAACTTGGAAAAGAAAGAGGGTTCGGATGCAGTAGTAAGTAATGTCGCTCATAACAACTCGGAAATATATTTGCAGACCGCAGCGGGTCAATTTATTGGCAGGAAAGGAAGTAGTTTGATTAGAAGAATTATTTTCGATGGAGGTAGTCAAAGAATGTTTTTAGAGTCGAAATTAGCGAGAGAATTAAATTTGCCTGTTGTTGGACAGGAAATGCTAACAGTTCATACATTTCAATCTGAAAAGCCCACAAAACATGTTTATCCCAAAGTTAGGATTCGAGTAAAAAGTTTGATTAGTAATAAAGAAATAGTAATTGAGGCATTGGAAACAAAACAGCTTTCTAGTGCACAAATTAGTATCCGGCTAAGGAAGTAAGAGAAAGGTTTGAAAGTCTGGGATTAGAATTAGCAGATGTTCCTGTGGTGTTAGATAAGGGTGCTTGTGAAATAGGATTGTTAGTTGGTTCAGATAATTATTGGAAATTTGTTGGAAATAGGATAGAGAGGTTAGATGAATCTCTGGTGGCTGTCGAGACAATTTTTGGGTTCTGTATTCATGGTTCTGTCTCTGAGGATAAAGTTAATGATGAAATATCAGTGAATTTAGTAGTGAGTAAGGAATCGATATCTGATCAGTTGAACCAATTCTGGCAGTTAGAAAATTTAGGCATAGAAGTAGAAGAGGATATAAAGGACATTTCGGAAAACGAAATTTTGAAATCATTCGAGTCCTCTATTGAATACAGTGGTAATCGGTACAAAGTAGGACTTCCTTGGAAACCAGAAATGAAACATTTGTTGGATGACAATAGGTCAGTGGCTTTAAATAGACATAGTAAATTAGTTAAAAGGTTTAATAGGGATAAATTGCTCTTTAAGGATTACAAGAAAATAATAGATGATTATTCAAAAGAAAATATTATTGAATCTGTGATTGAAACCCCTAAATTACAAGGATCTCCCTTCACTTTTTATCTTCCCCATACTTGTGTTAAACGTTTAGATAAAACCACTACGAAAATTCGTATTGTATTTGACGGTTCTAGCAACAGAGAAAATCAATTATCACTCAATGATTGCTTAAACAGTGGTGTTAATTTAAATCCAGATTTGTTAGAACTCATTTTAAAATTTAGAGAAAATCCCATAGCATATACGGCAGATATTGAGAAGGCTTTCCTTCAGATAGAGCTACATGAGCAAGATAGAGATGTAGCATGATTTTTCTGGACAGAGAATCTTAATGATTATGACCCTAAAAACCTACAGGTTTATCGGTTAACCCATGTTTTATTTGGTCTAACATCAAGTCCCTTTATGTTAGCTGCAACTATTAGACATCATCTCAAAAAATATAAAGATAAATTTCCTGATACTGCAAAGATAGTAGAAAGTTCCCTGTATGTAGATGATTTTATGAGTGGTCAGGAAAATGTAGATAAGGCGTTACAAACTTCATTGGAAAGTATAGAAATTTTTAAGGAAGCAGGAATGTCGCTTAGAAAATGGCATACAAATAGTAAAGAATTAGAGAGATTCTGGATAGAAAATAAAGTGCCAGTAGAGGAATTTAATTGTCTTTCGGATGAGGAAGTTGTTCCGTGAAGGTTTTAGGAATTTGCTGGGATAAAAAGGAGGATAAATTTTATTTTGATGTAACAAAATTGGTCGAATTCTTATCAAAAAATTATTGCACTAAAAGATTTGTATTACAGGCCATTGAGCGAATATTTGACCCTGTAGGATTCCTAAGTCCTGTTCTCATAAGAATGAAAATTCTACTTCAAGATATCTGGACCTCAGGTATAGATTGGGATGAGGAGTTGCCTTGTAGCTTAAAATCAAAATGGATTGAATTATGTAGTGAAATTCCAGAATTAAAATCTATATCCATTCCTAGGTATTATTTATGGAATATGAAGAATGAGGTTGAAAGTGTAGCACTTCACAGCTTCTCAGATAGTTCAAAACGAGGGTATGGTTGTGTAATTTATTTACGGATAGTTTGTAAGAATGGCACTATAGGAACAAGTTTTGTCGCTTCGAAAAGTAGGGTGTCGCCTTTAAAAGCTGTGTCATTACCTAGGCTTGAGTTGTTGGGAGCATTATTATCGGTTAGATTAGCTTCTAGGATTGCTAAGATTTTTAAGTATGAATGTAGTATTGATTATTGGACTGATTCTACCATAGTTTACTGTTGGGTTAGGAGCCGGCCAGATAGATTTAAGCCCTTTGTTAAGAATAGAGTTGAGGAAATACAAAAACTATCTAACCCCAGTGATTGGCATCACTGTCCAGGAAAGGAAAACCCCGCAGACTTTCTCACTAGGGGTTTGTCCGTAAAAAATTTAAAGAAGTGTGATGCTTGGTGGAATGGGCCACATTGGCTCCACCAACCTGAAGAAAATTGGCCAAAAATTGAAGTTAAAGGCATCGAAGAAAAGAATTTGGAGTTGAGAAGGAAATCTGAAAAGACAATCCAAAATCAGTGCACTTTAGAACCAAACGATCACATGCTAGACCTAAAAAGGTACAGTAGTTTGAATAAGGTGTTAAGAGTAACAGCCTGGATTTTACGATTTTTGACCAACAGCAGACGTAATAATATAAAGGATAACTATCTTCATGCAAATGAGATAGAACAAGCTGAGCTTTATTGGATAAAGGAAACACAACGTGAATTTTATTCTTCGGAAATTTTAGCTCTTAAAAACAACAGCCAATAAAGCATGATTCAAAAATTAGAAGTTTAGTTCCCTTTTTAGACTACCAGGATATTTTAAGAATATCCACTAGATTAGAAGAAGCAGATTTAGTGATAGGAGAAAAACAGCCCATTCTCTTACCAGTGAAATCTAAGTTTACTGAATTGCTTGTTATGAGGGAACATATCACAGTATTTCACTCGGGTGTTTCCGCAACCTTGACACAAATAAGAAGAAAATTTTGGATACTTAAAGCTCGACAACTAGTTAAAAGAATCTTAAAAAACTGTGTTGTATGTCGTAAATATGCTGCTAAACCAGCTAATCAAATGACAGCACAGCTACCTAGAGATAGAATTGTAGAGTCACCCCCCTTTGAAATCACGGACATTGACTTTGCCGGACCGATTTTCGTGAAGGACAACAAAGAAAAAACGTACATTGCATTGTTCACTTGCTCCGTCACAAGAGCCGTGCACTTGGAACTCGTATCTGCAATGACAATAAAATGCTTTATACTTGCCTTACGGCGATTTATCTCTAGAAGAGGAAATTGTAAGGTGATTTACTCAGACAATTTTAGTACATTTAAAACAACTCAGAAGGAGGTGAATCATCTTGCCAACATTTTAAAAGATAATGAATTGCAGGGTTTTATTGCAAATAAAAGAGTTCAATGGAAGTTTATACCCGATAGAGCCCCATGGTGGGGAGGTTTTTACGAACGGATGGTGAAAACCGTTAAGGAGCCCTTGAGAAAGATCTTGGGAAGATCATTTCTTAGTTTTGAGGAGCTTACGACATTATTGGCCGAAATCGAGAATATTGTCAACCTGCGTCCATTGACTTATGTGAGCGTTGACAAAGACGATCCAGAGCCATTAACACCAGCTCACTTTTTGTACTTTGGTCGAAAGGACTTTGATTATCCTCTGCAATTTACAGAGCTTTTTGATAAAACAATCTCCAAAGAGACATTACGACGAAAAAAGCTTTATCAAACTGTGCTTTTGAGACAATTGTGGACTAGGTGGAAGGAACAGTATCTCCTGCAACTACGAACTGCTCACAAATTTAGTCCCAAATGTCCGTGAAAATTTAAAATCAGGTGATGTTGTACTTGTGGAAGGTACGACCAAATCCAAACTGTTGTGGCAGTTGGGAAAAATTCAAGAAGTATTACTAGGACGTGACAATGTAAGAGCATGCATTATTAAAACACCACAAGGAGTTTTCCGAAGACCCATACAGATGCTGTATCCTTTGGAACTTAATTATGCATAAAATTTAGTATTTTTCATGTTAAATTTTAGTATTATGTGTGTCAAATTTAAGTAATTTTCAATTTCAGTAGTTTTTTATTTGAATTTATTGCATTTCATGATATTAAGCTGTATTTCATGTTGAATTGAAACGTTATATATATTTTCAAGGATTATAATTTAACCATTGATTTGATATTTTTAAATAATTTGATAACTGTATAATTGTGTTATATTTCTATAATTAATATTGAATATGTAACTGTATTTTTAGCAAATTGATATTTGTGTTACAGCTAGTTGAAATTTGTAATTGAATCATTTTTTTATATTGTGATTATAATTAGTAATTTGTTTACTGTATGTATATTTGATATTAAGGTTAGTGAATTAAATAATTTGCAATGCCTAATTAGTGGATGAACATTCTGTTCATCGGTGCGGAGTGTGGCGAAAGGCCCTATAGATGGCGCTCCCACTTTTTCTGTATGTGTAAAATGTGTTTTTGTTTCGCTTCAGAGTTCAGTTCTGACCTAGTTTTGCTAAGATGATGTTTGCTTCGTTTTCTAGTATAGTTGATAGTATTTAGAATAAATAGGCAGAACTCACTAGACTTTGTAAATATGTATATAGATGTCATTAAAAGTATAAAAACCTATCTGGCTGGTCATCAATTTAGTTTAGTGGAATTTATTTGTAGTTAGTTTAGAGCATTCTACCACTGAACAATAGTTTGTTAGTAAGATGCGCTTTACTAGCAATTCATGTCATGAGATAGATTTATATTTTCCCTAAGCTATTTTTGTTCAAGTCAATCCTAAATATTGTACAACAGTAAACATAATACAACTTGCAACCACATAATGTAAAAAATAATAAATAGAAGAAAAAATCAGAGTGGGCTATAAATTGAGTAGAAGGTGCATTTTATTTGATGAAATTAGCTAAAGTTTGAACAAACAAAATTTAAAATGAAAAAAATTCATTAGTCTTAGTAAATAATCAGATATTAATATTCAGTTCTTAACTGTATAAAATTATTCTTTTCTTATATAACAAAAAAGAAGGGGGAGCCGTAAATATTTATTTTGAAATAAATTTTAAAAAGCATGGACAGAATTTCATATCAAGCAGATTTATTTCATTCTGTTAATTTTAAGACTGCTTTGTAAAATAAATGAACTGATTTAAAAATAAAATAGTACTTTTAAATCTAGATTATTTCGCCCATTGTCATTTGTTTAACTTACATTTAATACTTTAAAAAAGATATTAAACCTTAATATAGGAATTAATGTTTCATAACTATATTGCCTAGAACTGAGCAAACCGTGCTTTAATAGCCTTGGTTGTACAATGTATGAATAAAAAAAGGTTAAATACAATTAAATATAAAATAAATAATCTCTCATTTGATTAACTCAAGTTATTTTATTCACTAGAAAGTATATAACAGTGATGGCAAACCTATGACCCATGGGTCAGACACTGACCGGCACAAGCTTTTTAACTGACCCACAATTGCTAGGCAACCACTTGTTTGTTTACACAGGTTTATTTTTATTTTCTACTTTGTGTGGATTATTTATATTCTATTTGTATTTTTTCAAGCACTGCATTATTTAAATGCTGTCTATAGCCTTGAGTTTGATCATTACAATTCCAAAGCTACGCAAATAACAACAAATGTATAGGAAAGTATGTAGTATTTGACAAAAAGCAAAAGTGTTTACAAAATATCAAAGAAAGTGTATAACTTTACACACATTTTGTTTGTTAAAAAAGAAATCGGAAAAACCAAAGCACACACAAATAACACAATTTAAAGCCCTTTCTTTGAATAAAATGCACTCTTGTGATGTTATGTTTGTAGACAAAGACTTCCATATCACTTGTATTGTCCCCTCTCTGTTTCACCTTGTGAAGTGCCAATGGACGCCATGTGCATGTCTGTTAATCCCGATAATAGCAATTTTTCGCTCTTAATTTAAAGCGCTACTGTACCAATCAGTACCTGTGTTGAACTTAGTGACATCCATTTCAAGCCCATTTAAAAGTAATGTGCATGCATATTAGGTATGTGTTGATGCAAAATTTCTTCTCAAATTATTGTATGCTAAATTTTAATTGTAGCCCTGTACTATGTCGGCAGTTAAAAAATCAAAAACAAGCCATACAAGTTCCAGGTTATATCAAGCTGAATGGTTTGATAAATATGGTGTGATTGAAGGGAATAAAATGGTTATATGTGTAATTTGTAATGAAAAAGTGACTTCACATACATACACAGTGCATCAAATAAGTTTTAACACTCATCCCCAGAGCGCAGGTTCTAATGGCACCATGTGTGTAAATGCGCATGTGTTATAACGTCCATGGTCTGCTGACACACTGTCAACATGTTGTGAGCATTTAGTTAAGTACCTAAAAGAAGACAAGCATTCATTGTACAGAGAGAGAGATGTGAGTTTTTTTCATGTTGATTTTTTAAGATGGACAAAAGGTATGATTAAATTTAATGCAAAACTTGGTAAAAATGCTTCTAAAACATACCCACTCACGAAAGAAGTTTACTTTAACAGTTGCTTAAGAAGATCAAATGGTTTTGTGTGGTACAAATGCTTTTTGGATGGAAGAGATATGATCAACGTAGTGAAAGACCAATTTCATATAGGACACCTGAAATGATTGACAAAGTACGAAATTTCGTGGCAAACGATCACTGTGCTTCACTGAGATTAATGGTAGAATCTTTAAGCATTGACAGAGAAACGATTCGAACCATCCTGCATGAAGATTCGGGCAAAACAAGTGTCCTAAATTTGATTCACACACTTTAACCCCTGAAGAAAAGGCAATGAGACGTGCACATCGCAGAAATATCATTTCAGTTGCTGAAAACGATCCAAACCTCTTGAAGTCCAATGTAACAGGTATTGGATCCTGGTGTTTCCAATATGATTCTGAAACAAAGTGCGGAAAGGAAGTCACAAAATTCATCGGAAGCGAAAAAATCAAGGAAAGTTCCATCCAAATCAAAACAATGCTCATTATATTCTTCTATAGTAAAGGTATTATCCTCAAATAATTTGTTCCAACTGGACAAACAGTTACAGGTCAGTACTACTTAGCTGTTTTAAAGCATTTGATGGTCAAAATTCATCGCACTTGTCCAGAATATTGGACTGAAAGCAGTTGGTGCTTGTTGCATGACAAAGTGTACCCAGTCACAACTCCTTTATTGTTCATCAATTTTTGGCAAAAAATAATGTCTGTATTTCGAACCAACCACTGTTTTCACCTGATTTAGCCCCCTATGACTGCTCCTTATTCCCAAAACTTAAAAAGTTAAATGAGTGTCATTTTGAGAGGATTTTTGACTATACAAGCAGCTTGGATGCATGCTTTTCAGGTCATTCCACAAAGGAATTTGCAACAGGCATTCGATTGATTAATAAATTGCTATAACAAGGGAATTGAAACCGGAGTATCCCATTTAGAATAAAAAACCAAAACTAGAATTAATTTGTTTCCGTTCCTTTTTACAGACCCAGTCTTAAAACTTATTTGACGCACTGTGTATAATATAAATAGACATTTTGAAAAGGTTGCATTCTAATCTCTGCATGTCAATATATGAAGAAATAAAAACTTATTTTTTAAAAATGAAAAAAGATAATTTTTCTCAAAGCAGTGTTTTTAAAAGTGTTTTGGTTCAAAAAGTAACACTACAGGTGCTAGTTTCCAAGTTGCTCATTGCTCGCCACAAGAGACCTCTTTCAGGGGAAGAGTTTGTAAAAAAGGCGTTTTTAGAATGTAGTTCTGCATTGTTTGTTGATTTTCAAGAAAAATACTTGATTGTAAAGTGTATAAATGAGTTACCTTTAAGTCGCAATATAATTAAAGATCAAGTAATAAAATTAGAAAAAAAACAACCTTTTTTGCGAATACATAACTATTTAACTTATGTAGAAACTTATTCAATTGCTTTAGATGAGAGTAATGATGTAAATGTTTAAGCAGAATTAGCAGTTTTTTTTCAATATAAGTATGGAAATATAGTGAAACAAGATTTAGTACAACTAATAGCGTTAAAAGGGAAGTGCACCAGTCTCGATATTTTTAAAGAATTTGATATTGCATTTAAAGAAATGGATATTGACCTTCAGAAAATAATTTCTATACAACAGACGGTGCACCTAGTATGGTAAGGAAAAACATTGAATTTATTCAGTTTTTTAAGCAAAATATTTCACATTCTCTGATTGAATTTCATTGTATAATGCACCAGCAAGTTTTAAGTGCGAAGCACGGTTTAAAAACATTTTCCAGAGTAATGCCAATTGTAATAATAATAATAAACTTTATAAACCCAAGAGCTTTTTATAAACATCAATTTGCACAATTCTTAGAGGAAATTGAATGCCAATATTCAGAAATATTGACATAGAACAACTTGCATTGGCTTAATTTTGGTCAAGTCCTTAATCGCTTTGTAACGTAATTAGAAGCAATTGAGCTTTTTGTAATTGAAAAATACCATAGTTTTGATGAAATATGTCCAATATACATTGGTTAAAAATGATTTAATGATGTGGAGATGAAAAGTATAAAATATTTTCCACGACGACAAAAACATTTTCAAATTTTTTGAGAACTCCTTTGACATTCAAGAAAAGGGAACTAAATAATATTTTATGATTACGCAAGAAATAAAAAAGAGCTTTTGAGGAGAGATTCAATCAATTTAAAACTTTGGAAAATACATTTCACTTTAAACTCCATGCAAAACAGAATTTGAAACATTGGAGTTAACCGAATTTATGTGGCTAGGTATCGATAATTTATAACTGGAATTAGTTGAATTTCGAAGCAGCGTAGTGAGGAAAATAAAATATGAAGACTGGATTTCTGAAGTAGAAGGAAAACTGTATAAAAGTTGTGCAGATAATATTGATCCCACAGTAAAAATTGAAAATATTATTTTAAGCGTATGGGATTCTCTATCAAATAATTTTATATCATGAAAAAACTATTTAATGTGTGCTCTTTAAACGATGTTTGGGTCCACATATTCGTGTGGAAAATTGTTTTCTTCAATGAAATTTGCAAAATCTTCTAATAGAAATAGACTTGACAGGGAATTAACTGTGAAATGCTTTAAACTAATGAATACGAAATATAAACCTAATATTAAAAACTATCTGAAAATAAACAGCAACAGAGTTTGCATTAAATACTTTATAATCAATTTTGTTATACATATATACTTGTAAATAATATTTAATCATATAGTAACCCATGAGCTAGTACTAAAAAAATATGAACAAAATTTGACCCATGTCTCAAAAAGGTTCGCCATCCCTGGTATATAATATTCTTTACAAATATTTTTAATACTACAATACAGTAATATTTCAATTAATTCTACAGTTCTAAAAGCTATTACATAAATGTAATTTAAAATTTATAGTATTGTTAAAAATTAATTTACTGTTACCACTAAAACATATCAAAACTATAAAAATGTTCCTTAATTGTTTTATACCTAATTATTCAGCCCTTTAGATAACCTCTTGTTGAAATAATTTAAACATTTAAAATAAATTTAATATATATCACAGAGAGTTTCAATATCTCTTTTTTAATAAAAGGGAAGAATAATTACTTTTCTTACCTTGTCAATTTTATTTCCTACAAGCATTTTTACTATGTTAGTTCTAGTGGAGTAGGTTTCCAATTCATATAACCACTGGTCTAATTTCTGAAAGCTTTGTCGATTTGATACATCATAAACTGAAAATAATAAGGATATTTATAAAAATACTATAAATAAATGTGATACCATTCCCCATCGGTAGCGTGAATTTATATTTTTCTCTCCAGGTTCATTTTTAACCTATAATTGAAGGGGACATGGTACAATTTATAAGGAAAAATCTTTGATTTAATGGCTTTTTCAATTTTTTTTGCTTATAACCTAAATATATGCATTACATGAAACAAATTTTGAGCTCAGAATGTTACAAAAAGCTAAGCATTTAATTTTTGAAAGAAAAATTTAAAAATTTATGAAGGGATTTTAAAATACTCCTCTTACAGTAATTGAATTAATCACATGAAATTTAATTTACAAGTATGTCAAACTATTTATAACAAAAAAAAAAGGCATAGGTTTTCTGCTATAACATGATTGATATTTGTAAAATACTTAGTTTTATGAATGCTTACTGAAAATCCTTCAAAAATGTATAAATTCTAAATTTAACTATTTCTTAAAAAACCAAACATTATTTTGATTAAAAAAGGAATACCAACTTTTGTTATAGGTACAAATAACAACAAGTAAAAAAATATCAAAGTAGTTGGCACAGTAGAAAAAAGTTTTAGCATTTTAAATCAATGTAAGCAAATTATTTTTTCTTTCTGAGATAAATTAATTTAAAGTTTTTATTTGCTATTAGGTATGAATAGAAACAAAAATTCGTAACTCTTTTAACTTAATTCTTAACTCAATGGAGCAAGAGCTCATGAGGGCCAAGGCCTACTGTGCCCATATTAGTATACATGACCTTAGGCCCTGAGGTGCATGAGCAAATGTTCCGATCAGGTGATCAGTGTGACGCACACACAAAACCCTTAGTGTTAAGTTCCCAAGCAAGCCTGGTACTCATTTATCGACTCACTGAAGGAATGAAAGGATGATTTTTAACTTAGAGCTTTCAAATTTTGCAAGACTTTAGAAAACTATATAAAAAAATATTTTAGGCTAAAAAAATTTTATTTCAATTTTTGTCAAATGAATCATACTGCGTCCCTTTAAAATTAAATGTAGCCTCAGAGATAATGTGATGGGACTGAAATAATTAATAAAATTAATAATTTTTTTATTGATATAAAATATAATTTCATGTCCAATTATGAATAAGCTTAAAAAATCTCAAGAATTAAAAAAAAAAAAATGAAGAAATATGCAATGTTTTTATTACCTCTAAAATAAAACATAAGTTTCAATAAATGGTCAGAACTTAATATGTGTATACATGTAACCTGCAAGAAAAGGATACAGTAATCCTATTTAAGTGCAATGTGCTGAAACTGTACAGTCTAATACTTTTAGATACATTTGAAATATACAAAACGATTTCAAACTTATCAGACCAATTCAATTCATTTTAATCATCTGATAAAATGGTAGAACAATCAACAATGTAAACTTTGCCTTTCATTAAGAACCATGAAAATTTTTTATGCAGTTAAGTAGATAATGACTTGTGCACCATCAATGGTTGATAGACAGAATGAGGGAAGAGAATACATACTCTTATTGCAACACTTTTTTTGCTAGTCCATATCTAAATAAAGTTGTATTAGTTATCATTATACTGAAAGTGTATAAAATTTGGACTAGCATCATTTACATGTTGCAATTTACTTATACACACTATTATCAAAGAGATTTGATTTTTTTTTATCATGAAGATGTAACATTTTGTGATAATAAATAAAGAACACAATGAAATAACTGAAATTAAACGTTTTCCGATGTATATCAGAATAGAAGCCTTAAAACCCTACATTAACAATTTCTCCCTAAATTTTAATGTCCTCCTCCAAAATTAAGAGTTCTACTTTACTTAGCTCAATAAAAAAAATCATTTTTACTTCAGATATTTATCTTACAATCAATCAGTTAAGCAATATTCCTGGATGCTGATGTCACTATCTTTAACAAGGTGAAAAAGTAAGTTCAGTCATTTAAGAAGATCTTAATGTTTTTCATAATACATAAGCTTAACAGATAGGTATATTTAATTCATATATTACTCTAGAAAAAATAAGCTTTTTCTTAAGAACATTATAATTTTAATACCAAATAATAAGAATTAGCAACATCAGAATATAATGAAGTTTACAGATACATCAAATAACTTTAGAAAAATATTTTTAAAAATATTACGTAACTGCTAAATAACTATTAATTTAATGTATTTTAAATTACAAACCTAAGATTGCTCCTTGAGCTCCCCTGTAATAACTCGGAGTCAATGTTCGGAATCTTTCAGAGCCAGCTGTATCCTACAATACACAAAACATTATACTAAGTATTTACCAAAAATTAACATATAACAAAAATTATTACTGAGAAATTTACAAAGTGACTCATCATGTTTCAATAAGAACACATGCACTTTTATTTGTCAGGGGAAATATTTACTACTACAAAAAAATTTAAGCACTATTTCTATGATTTAAAAACAGAAATTTCTATTTGCATATGAAAAATTACTATTCCATTATTTAAATTATTTCTACCTATCCAAAATCTTGATCAGTCAACCAAAATAAAATATTTTCCTCAAAAACCCACACTGCCTCTTCACTCATCAAAAACTCATAAGCATTGTTATAAAACAGATTATTTTGATAAAAAATTACATTGCTTTGTATGCTTTATTATAACAAAATAGGAACTGAAGGCCAAACAGATTTGCTATTACTTAACATAAAAAAAAATATTCATAAAATCCTTTAATACATTTATTAAACATTAAGAGCCAAATCTGAAAATAATTTGCAATTTCCATTAATTAAGCAGTTCATACTTTCAATTTGAAATTCAGATATATCAAATTTCGTAATAACAAAAATAATATTTCATTGAACTTAATTTCAAAAATTATATTATAATAAACCCAAATTAACAATTCTTATGAATTCTTTAAATTTTTACAGATTAAGAAATAAGTCTACTTAAAATTAAAAATATGCTATTGATAACATTAAGAAGTTAAACAAAAATTGATTTTTTATTTCTAGTAAAATGCAGTGCTAAAATAAAATATGCAAATTTATAAAAAATAACCAAAGAAAAATCTCCCATGGAGAACATATTTTGTGAAAGTAGTTTGCAAAAATTATTTTTTCCTTTAAATGAAGAATAAGTAGTACTGTTTACACAAGAAATGCGAGAGCAACTATTTCTGCTAGTTACATAAATAATATGAAATCAGATTTGAAGAAAATATGTGATTTAACCTTGAAACCTTTCCTATTTGTTGAAGCATAAAAAGGAATATTTATTGAGGAAAATGGTTCAAACAATCAAGTTTGAATTTGTAAGTCTCTTCAATATCCGTTTACAATTGAACACAAGAAATGATTAGAGTAAAAAAGTATAAGAAACTTTTAGGCATAGAACATAAAACAGTTTTAAATAAAATTTAATATTGTTAAAAAATATCAAACAAAATAACAAAGCTATTTTTATGGTATCATTTTTCAATAAAAAGTAAATGTTTTGTATTTCAAGTAAAATTAATGGAAGTTATTTTAGCTCCAAATTGTAAATAAATATGCTTAATATTTATAATTGGCCATAAAATATAAATTTCCAATAAATAAAAAACTGAACAACATTTATGATAATAATGAATATCAAAACATGTAACAAAAGGCTATAACACTTAAATATGATTTAAAAATAAACAATTATAATGTCTAATTTTCCAGACAACAACTATAAAAATATAATTTATGTCAGAGATGACAATTACAAATTTTAATTTTTATATAGCTTCAACTAAGAACCATAAGAACAAAATAATAATAATAATAATAAAAAAACGTAATTAAATTATTCTAAACATAAAAAATTCTAATTTTGTATTTTTTAAAAATAAAATTGAAATAAACTTTGTCTGGATAATATAAATTTTACATTAAAACAAAAAACTCTAATTTAAGAAACAATTCCTTACAAGATAGAGGAAGACTGTAAGTGCCTGATAATTATAAAGAGTGAGCAGGGAGTATATCCAAAAGATATTAAAAAGTTTCTTTCAGGTGTGGTAATTATGAAAGGAAAAAAAAACTATATACTTTTTCTCATTAAAAATATTTTTCATTCGCAGATTAAAATATATACAAGATTATAAAAATGAAAAACTTGATACTTAAAATTTTAATCGTATATTTTTATTAAAAATATCCTATTTTGAAATACAAATCTCATTTCATTTTACATTAGAAGGCTTAAAATTTATATTTTGAAAAATGTATTTGCAATTTCTAGTAAAAAAGTTTCTTAAGGCTGTCTTCAGTTAATGTTAAAGAATAGGACCTGAATTTGGAATATTTTTTCAAATATTAAAGTACTCCAACATTAATATTGCATTCTGGCTTCCAGTAGAGAATCACTTATTTAATCACTCTTCATTTTTATTTGAGTTAATGTGTTTTTTCTGGTATTGAATGTGTTTCTCATTTTTTTCTCTTGTACCATAATGCTGATTGAGCTATCCCTTTACATGTTAAAAGGAAAATTATTTATGGAATATTTTGAAATTTTAAAAATGTTATATTTTAAACAAATGTATGAGTTATAATATTATAAATTTTCATGAAAATAGACATTTTTCTGTCCGAAAATGTGCTTTGCATTTAATTCAAGCTCTCGCACATTTGGTGAAAACACCCTTAATAGCTTACACTTAAGGAGCTAAAACTTTATCCTAAAAGATTTACATAATTTCTAAAAATAACTATTTCTCTTCATTTGAACATGCAATTATTGATTTTGTACAATACATCTTTTCCTGCTATTCCTTATATTTGAATGTAGAAAAGAAATAATTCTCACTCTTGGTTTTTTTTGGCATTTGAAAAGAGAGGATGCAGTTTTTTTTCTGTTATGAACTTGTTGTGAAAGGTCACATAGACACTCCCTTCTAAGTTTAAATTACGCAAATAAATTCTTAGTTTGTAACTCAACCTTTCTTTTGCCATTACTACATTCAACAAGGTTAATTCCTAACACCATATAAATACACATACAAACAATAGACAATGTAAAATTGTATATTCTCGGAAACATTTTTATGTATTCAGTATATCTATTTCATTTCTACACAAATCTTCAATATTGGACTAAATAAAAACATACATAAAAAAAATTATAGATCAAATACTTAATTACTGACAAATTTAACTATTGACTGTTTTCACCAATTGTAATAATACTCATTAGCCAATAACAGAAAAATGTCCCTGAACAAGCTCAAACAATGATCTTGTTTATAAGTTGAATACATTCTATAAAACTCAAAATTTTTCTGAATTTACTTGTCAATGGGCTTACATACATGTACTTGATTATCTATGCCTTTTCTTTTTTTAACCCAGGAGCAGTCGCATGAGACACAGTGTCACTCCAGGCTCACAAAATATTTAGTTGTGGGAAAACTGTATTCTTGTAACTAATGACCTTGTCATTATCCTCCTATTTTGACAGTGTTCATGGGAACAAATGTATTTATCACATATTTCCCTTTTTTCCCCCGAGAATAGCAAACGTTTTTTACAATCTTAAGGTACTTGGTTCTAAACTAAGGTACTTGGTTCTTGGACCACTTTTGTTCTAAAATTTTTTCTATGAACAGGCTACATTTTCCCCTTGTGAATAACTTGGTGATTTTGATTGCTATATTGTACAATTCTTTACAGTTTATAAATGTAAATGAATAGAATAGACAAAAAGAAATGGCATCTGAAATATTTATTGGATGAAGCTGAAAATGATCAAGCAAGGAAAGAATCTGAAGAAACAATAGATATTAATCATGATAGCAAAAGTAAATTTGAGAAAAGCGATGAACATGAAACGTTTGAGTTGAAAGGAAAATTTTCAAATGCTGCCTAAAAACTCCATCAAGAAAGTCATGAAGCCACAAATGTAACACAAGAACACTGCATTCTGTCAAAAAGACAAGTAGGAAAAAGTTCAGCATGCTATTTGTCGATTATCAAAGGAAAATAAAACTTCAATAAATTGAACAAAATATGACAGTTTTAACTGCAAATATTCACTCCTGTAATGTTAGCAAAAAGTGTCTGTAATTTGTGTCCAAAATTGCAGTCACACATTTGAAACAGTTTAGTTCAGCTTGATTGGGTTTTTTCTGAAGTGATCAAAGAAAAATTGAAATATTTTTAACAGAAGGTAAGCATACTTTTTCTTAATTAAATGATTAACTGAAATTACAATTTATATCATGTACAATAAAAATTACAAAAAAGGATTGGGGTGACAGAGTCACCCCGTGCAACCACTAATGTTAGTATCGATTGACGACTGCTCCTGGGTAACAAAATTTAATAATCCAACTAAAATAGTGAAGACTGAGTCTTACAAGACAATATCCAAAAGGAAGGAAAAAACTATACTACACCAGTTAGGCACTTAATATTTACAGTATGGCTTGAAAGGAAAACTCTTCTATACATAGTTACAATTTCTAATTTTCAAACAACTGGAAAATTTGTTTGACAGTTATGTATACTATACAAAACATAATTGGAAATGTAGATTACTTTCAACATTTATTACATGAGATTGCAAAAATACATAAACAAGGAAATATGAAAATTACTATTTTTAATAATTTATTCTTAAAGTTATATCTATGAATGTGATTTGAGACTATTAATATAAGTTATTGCACATAAAAATAGTATTTTAGAAATAAACATTGATGCATTAAGAAAAGCCTTTTAAAAACAGGAGCATATGTAAGAATAAAACAAATTAAAATTACCCAAATTGCAAGTTTTGCTTTATTTCCATCCACAGAAACTGTTTTGACTTTAAAATCAACACCTAATCATTAGAAGGACAAAAAAGAAATTATTTTTATGACAACAAGTAATTTCACAAGAGAATAAGCAATACATAAAATTATAAATATTTCAAAGCAAATATTTTTTATGTTAAATTAAATATAATACATTATGAAACTTACCAATAGTAGCTGCTAAGCCTGGATCAAAAACATCATCGGTAAATCGTAGAAGTAAACTGAAATGAAATTTTAAGAAGTGATTTAAAATAAATACCAATAATTTTATGTACGAAATTACAACATTGAATAGAATACACAGGTAATTGCAAACAATAACTTCAGCGCCATTAACCTTCGAAAAATTTGACAGAGGAAATTATTTACTTTAATAAAAAATATGGTACAAAACCGTTTTAAGAATTATTACGAAATATTACCTTGATTTTCCAACATCACTTTCTCCTATTATAAGGATTTTTAATGTAGTTAATATACTGTCATCATCCATTTTTCATATAAGTCATTTAAAGAAATGAGTCATTCAGTATCTCAAAATGAAAAACACAAAGTTCACAATTCGACAGCTTAATACAATCCCTACTCCGTCGTAATTTTAAGTGACACTGATCCTTTCTCTCTCTCTCTTATTCAGCTTTCTGATATTGCTTCGCATATTTACGTTTATCAACAACCAAATATTAAATAGCAACAATAAAATAGTTCTAAAATAGCAAACCAGAGTGCACTGTTTTCTTTACATCAATGAATTCAAATTATCACAAAAGAAAAATAATAGTCAAAAAAGAAATTAAGACAACTATTGAAAGAAAAAAGTTACATTAAATAAGTATCAACAAATAATTGCAATCAGTATTTAAGAACTTATTAAAACGCAAGACATTTTGGGAAATGGCTCGTAAGAAGATACAAAAAAAATACTGTGGGAAAATTGTGTGGAGGGATATGAAGAATCTTCTCAGAGAAAGTTCATAAATATATTTGCAGCCCAACATTAAATTTAAAAAAATCATCAGTAAATTATATGTAATTCTATATTTTCAATGAAAACATATAAAAAAATGAACTGAAGTGTAAAACAAAAGAAACACAAGTCTAATTGTAGCTCACTACACATGGTCTGATTGGCTAAAATATCGTATGATTTTCCCTTTTATATCCCAATATATCCCTAAATCTGATTTTTCAGCTCAGCCTTTGGTCGCTGTTTTTCCGAACTTTTCAAAGAATAATTTTTAGTTGGAAATTTGGCGAATACGTCAATGTTTTAAAAATGTCATGTTTTCCACAAAGATACGAAAAACAATCAGTAGTGTTTTTGTTCATTCCAAGTATTCGACATAAGCTTACGTTTTCTTAGTGGTTTACTATATGAAGCCTTTTTATAACCTAAGAAAACATAGCAATACAGTCTTATTCTAGATGGATGACGACATCAAACGGTTTGCTAGCGACAATAAAGTTGTGAGACAATTTAAATCACACATGGTCTATAAAATACTTGACTGGAATGGTAAAAAAAAAGGGGGGGGGGAATAAAACATTTGAGGATTTCCCATCTTCCTCCCTTTTTAATTCCCTTTAAAGCAGACGTTCCCTTTCTATTTTCACCTATTCTCACGGTTTCGTTTTTAAAATTATGAGCCTTCCTGTTCCTAATTTCTGTTTGATATTTACTCAATGGCGGAGCATGGCGGTTCTTTTAAATTTCATATGTTGTTCAAAAAACAACAAATGCTTTCTACAGTCAAATACACTTTCCTACATGGATATTTTTTTAATTATTTTATCTATTGGATCATTTGTAGCTGACATAGGAACAGGTACTCATTTTATTATTTTTCGTGTAGCTATTTAGTATTTAATTTTTTAACTCAATGAATAAATTATACCTTTTTTTAAAAACAGATTTGATGGTGATGTTTCAGTATTATAAGAATGGACATTTCCTATGGTTGATCTTGACTGCCATTCTCGTGTGTTTACCGTCTTTAATTGTGCAAATATTTAGCATTCGTTGGTATATAAATGACGGAACAGTGACTAATGTCATTTGGATCGTACACATTCTTCAATTAGGACTGTTTTACAGGTAAAATTATTATTATTTTTTAAATATTAAATATGTCCAGGAGTTGATATTTATAATTAAGAAAAATGTTATCTGATTAATTTCTTGTTAAAAATATGTATATAACTATTCTATGGCTAAGCTTTGATAAAAAAAAAATTCGATTTGGTGAAATTTTGTAGAAATTCGGTTGTTTCAAAGTTTTTTGTTGCGCAGTTTAAAATTTTTTTTTTTTACAAATGTAAAAAAATTTAATTTTTTAATGGTGAAAGTTCTTGAACTTACAATGCTTTACCTTTCAATTTCTTTAATGTAAATAAAGCATCTTATTGACCCAGCAAATCTTTTGCTGATCCAAAAAAGATTTAAGTAAATTAATATATATGCATATACTTCATTTAAGTTTCTTCAAATTCATCCATCTTAAATTTCTGTGAAAAATGTGAAAATTCAATTCTTTCTGGTTTTTTGTGCAACACTTAAATAAATATTAATTTGTCAAAAAGCTTATATTTTTTAACTGTACTATATTCCATTCATTTTTTTCATTAAGTTTTTATATATTATCATCTTTGACATTATTTCTCAAGTGTATTGCAACTCTGGGCATTGATTTTGAATCCCTAAATCATTTCTCTACTCTTTTCTCATGTTTCCATCATGTTTTCTTTTCATAATTCCATTAAAAATTAATAATCATATTTAAATATTGATAGATTTCTGTCAATATATTATATTTCAATGATAGATGAGTTATTTTTTGTTTAAATTTTGTGTAGCACATTTTATTAATTTAAAATAATTTAGTTTTTTATTTGGGTTTTGATTAATAGTTTTAGTTACTCTAAGTTTGGGCTTAAGGTACTTATAAATAAATTTTTAAAAATGTATCATAAAGTTCTCAGTTTTCTTTTATGTGTAATTTAATATAGAAAATTTAGTTAAGATTCTAATGATATATTTTCCTTCCCTTTTAAGTATTTGAAAGTTTTACTTTGATTTATATTGAGTTCTACTAAGATCTTCAGTAGCTGAGTATCAAATTCTATTTAATTTGCTGATTTTGTAAAATAGATATAATTACTTAAATATTATTATTTAACATTGAACAAAATTTCTTTTTGTATGTGCTACATCAGTACACTTCTCTTTGCTTGTGATGAAGATGAGCATGTTTAAATAAAGTGATAAAACTATATTGCAATAAAGAAAATCACCAATTACAATGGTGGTGGTAGTTATGGTAACTATTCTTTTTCAACTATGGTTTGTAATATTTATTTAGAGGAATGATTTTTATTTTTGTAAGCTTCCTGTTATCAGCCATTTGATTTACTGTATTGATTTTTAATTGATGGAAAATATATAGTTTGTCAGGTTTTATTTTTGGTACTTTATAATTTAAGATGTTGATAATTATGTATATTCTTATGATCATTTTTAAGCCAGTGTAGTTGGTTGTGCACTGGTCTTGTACCCCCAAGTTTACCAGTTCAACTCCAGCCTAAGTCGGTGGATTTTCATGATGCAAATAATCAACAGCGTCCATGTTGTATGATTATGGGGCATGTAAAAGATCCCTAGAGTGCCTGTTTGGCTTTGGTGCTCTTAGTAAAATTAAATTCCTCATGCAACTTTGCATTGTCAGAGCTGTGGTGCGTCCCTCTGATGAGGAAACTGGGTGTCAAAATTACATTGTGGCAATTGGTATCCACCTATTTGGTGCCACACTAAAAAGTGATACCAGCTGCTCCCAGGGAATGTACTAGATCTGCAATGGTAATTATTAAACCACAGCCCTGTTTGAAAAAAAATCATTTTTGATGTGTATCTTATAAATATTTTTTGCTATAATATTTTTTTAAAAAAATACAAGCATTTAATTCTTATCTGATGATAAAGGCTTTTGGATGTGTATAAATTTCTACATATAAAGATGTATGAATTACACTTTTAGTTTAAGTTCAATATTGTTCCATTGTTAGCATATCAGTGATTGTTAATAGAAAATGAAGCTCTAATGATGGTGAGTTTAAACTCCATGTCTGCTGAACAAATAATCTTAAGGAGTATTTCAGAAAAACATTAATAGAATTTTATGTAATAAATTCTTATTTCATTTATTCATTTTTTTGTACATAATAGTTAAACTAAAAATAAAATAATGTTGATTATCATGACAGGGGATGTAAAGTTTCTATTCTTAGTACTCACATATTTTAACTAAATCTTTCTAACAACAAAACGTTTAGTTTTTTTTTTATTTTAAAAAAAAATGTAATATTTGCTTAAATTTCATGAAGTAGTTATTAATTTTCAATTTTTTTCTTATTATTAGCAAGTAATAAAATCATATTTTTTTTGTAATTGTTAAAAATTCATGCTTGTATTGCTAAAAAATATTATGAAAAAATAATTTTATTGTGTTCTTAATGCCAAACGTCAACTTGCATTGCTTATAGAATGAAAATTCATATTGATTAAGCAACCATGAAGAATCCTTGCTAATTATGTAGTTTAAGTAAAAGAATTATAGGTAATAATAAACTATAAATAATGATTCTGAGGGCATATGTTATAGTATGTTTGTTTATATACTCATACAGTTGGATGGAATTTGGCTATACGGAAGCTTCTTCAAGTGTAGGCTTAAGTTTCTAATTATATTAGTAGTAGCTTATTGTGCAGCTTTTAACTTATATTAATCTAATAAAATATAAATAAATAACACTTGAATTTGTTTCATTTTTTATAAGAAAAGCAAAGAAGCAAAATATGACTGAAAATGATTTAGAAAAAATATTTCCATGAATTGTATTAGATTTTTCATATTTTGTGTGTGTGTGTGTTTTTAGATTTGTACAACTTTTGCTTGAAGGATTACGTGTACGAAAATCAACTTCAGATCTAGAAAAATTTAATTGCCAACAAAGTGATATTTGTATGCTGCGTCTTTTTGAATCTTTCACAGAATCTGCTCCTCAGTTAGTATTACAGTTGTACATCATGGTTAGCACTGATGACTGGAATCTATGGACAGGTTTGTTTTTGCATTTTAAAAATGTATATTTTTATTTAAATGCTGTTTTTTAGAAACTTTAATTTAAGCCATTTCTAATTTACTCTGACATGCTTAAGTATTTCAAATGTTCTTGGAATAAATTTTTCTATGCATTTTGCATTGGCTTTATTCTTTTTTGTGTCTCAGTTTTTGTTTGTATACTTATTTATTTTAAAATTATGTTGAAGTTTTCATAATTTAATTTTTGTTTATTTAGTACTTTCATATTGTTCGGTTGACTACACTTTTGCCAAACAAAAGGTGTAACATACAAAATAAATCATTTGTTATATAACTGAATACCATGAGGTATTGTTGGCAAGCACCAGTTATTTCACCAATGTTAATGATTAACAAAATAATATGTTAGTACCATTTATTTTTAATTAGTTTTGTTTTTAATTTGCATGCAATTATGTTTTGTTTATTAATGAAATAATATTTGACTTAAAGCCTTGTTAATATATATTCATAAGTCCTGTGTATTACAATAGACAGGAATTTATTCATGAATATACAGTACCTATGTATTATTGCAACTATCATCAACATTCAAGGTAACTCACCAAGTTGGCAACCCTAATTTTGCATGTGTCATATGCACTGAATTGGCAATCATGTGCTTCATTTCATGTAATGTCGCCAATAGGTTGCGATAATACGTAAGTACCGAATATACTTTGTGACAGACCCAGGATGTCTAAAGTAACTTTCTTGAATTTTTTAAAGGCGGTTAAATAATATTGAAAAAATTTTCAAAATCATATTTTGTATTGCCTTTTTTATGTAATCACTAATGTATGTAGATAATATGACACATTTAATTTTAGTTATCTTTTTTTAAATGTAGGCATAACTAGCACATCTTCCTATTTTGATACAATTTTAATCATTGGAGTCACAAAATCTTGAAATTGTAATGTTTTCAAAATCAATATTTATTAATACACTTTTAAATTCTAGTATTTCCAAATTTTATGCAAAATTTCTTTCTGTCAATTATGTTTTGGATCTAAATTGTCATTTAGTTCATGGACAAGAATTGATTTCAGATTGCTGAAAATTTAAATTTTTCTGATTTAGTTGGTGCTGCAATTTTTATTATAATTTGGAGTGTTTTTATTAGTATATATATATATATATATATATATATACATATAATTTATTTTATTTTGCAATAGAAAAATAATTTTTTATAGTTTGGGTGATATTGAAGCAATTAATCATTTTTTACTTCAACTTAAAATGTAATGTTTTCAAATTTGTTATTTATTATAATACTTTATTAGCTTCATCCTTCAAAATAATAAACTGTAATTTTTTTATTCGAAATTTTTCATAATAATGTCAGTGCTGAACAATTATTCTTTATTTTAGATTATATCTTTATTTTATATCAAGTATTGAAAAAGCAAAAACTTGTCTCTTGTAGGCATCTCTGCAATTGCATGTATAATATCCTTGAGTTGGGGTATTGCAGCTTACAGCAAAGCTATGCGTAATCTTCGCCTTGATAAGGAGAAACTTTCCTGGTGGGGATTGCTGTTTCAATCTATGTGGAGAATTGGAATGGTATCTGCGAGGATTATTTCAATGGTTTTGTTTGCAGTAATTTATGGTCATTGGTTGTTCGTCGGAATAGGTAAAAGATACTGAGTTGAAAAGAAAAAAAGCCTGAATAATTTTATTAATTGAATTTTTTAATTGGTATTATTTTTTAAATTAATTTCGTATTATCCATCTGCTTATTTTACTCATTTAAAGTGCATTATGCAGTTCAAAATTGATATTTGTTTATTACACTATCATAAAAAAAACTATTAGTCTTAAGATAACAGAAGAATCTTCATATACAGTAGAGTCCCTAATGTAGACCGAAGGGTGGCCGAGTTTGTAAAAATATCGGGTTTTCGAGAACAGGATTAAAAAGGAATAAGTACTGGTGTTTCCTCAGAAAATATTGTACTGCATTTGTATGCATTGTTTGCTTGAAAATACAACAGAAAATAAACTGCTCAAATTCGCTAATTTTTTAAAAAGAAATGCATAATGTCCTGTTTACTATACTGCACACTGCATTTTGCTGCTTTTCAACCTGTAAGGGTATGAATGAGTTATCCAGACTACCAGGTTATCGAGTGTTGAGTTTTTGGGACTCTACTGTATTATGTTTCATTGAACCCAGTGCTGTGTTATTTATAGGGTACTTGGGGGTGGGCACCCAGGGCCCTGGATAGGCTGGAGTTAACCAAATTTTCTGGTTATAAATATCAATCTGCCAGTGTCAAGAGAGCCTGCAGATCTTCTGCACCCAGGGCTCAAAATGAGCTTAATTTGGCACTGATTGGACCTCCTGTGAATTGAATTTGATGTTTAGTTCCATAGCTCCTCTTTGAATAACTTTTTTAAACAAAATACTTGTAAACATATTTTACAGAATTCCTGCAAAAGAATATATATCTTTTTATATTTATCTGCGACAATAAGAAAAGATCAGATGTTTAATTCTCATCATTAAACAAATTATAAAACTTTTCTGCACAGCAGAATTTCTCATTTAAAAAAAAAAAATTCTGGTTGTTAGTCATGTACATTACATATATGATCAAATGTATCCAAATATCCATAAAAATAGTAGATTTGTTCACTAACATCAAGTTGCTAGCTGCATACCAGTATAAAAGAATTCAGATGAGTTTGCAATAATAATTTCTCAGCTACAAAAGCATAATAGGAGGAACACGTGAGCTAAATGATTTTGAGATTGGTAAAATTATCAATTGTCATCTCAGTAAAGGTCTTTTAGTGAGATTTCTGCTATCTTAGGAGTACTTCATTCTTTATGCATGTTATCAAAACTTATTAACAAGGAAATTTACTTATAATCTTTACACATTTATTTTTGCAAGATCTATTAATACTTGTACTAATAAATATTACTTTTGATTGACTTATTACTATTACTTTACTATGATTAATGATTGATTAATTTATATCAGGTACAATGTATTAAATTAGTGAATAATATCCGTTAACTGTTACCATTTAATGTAATACTTGATTTTTTTCTCTCCTTTAGAGACAGTTTTTAGTAAACCATAATTTTTATTTTAAAAGTGAATCATAAATATACAAATTAATAGCATTTAAGTTTTCTAATTTTGTCTTATTTTTTCCCTTAGTTGATCGGTAAATATTTCATAAAAATTAATTTTTTAAAGCTTTATAATTTTTTTGGAAAAGTAACAATCTAATTTGCATTATAAATGTAGAATTGAATCTCATTTTCATTTCAGTGTATTTTTTTTATGTTTCAATAAGCATTATGTACAATGAAATTTAAGTGATGTTCACAACATTGTATAATTTATTTTTTTATTTTTAGGTTTACATTGGTTGATTATGATTATGTGGATTTTTTACCAAAAAACAGATTTCTGCACTACTTGGTGGGAAGAAAGACTTTATAACTGTGTTGTTGGTGTTATTTATTGCTTTTGTTATTTTAACATAAAGGACGGCAAAGCTCGTTACAGGATGACAATGTACTATTTTATAACTGTTTTAGAAAATATTTGTGTTATTTTAGCCTTTTATTTTTCTGAGACATACAGTCATAACTTCAGAGACTTTTTGGCCTTGCTTGTACCAGCTGGTATATTGATTGGTAAGTGGTATTTCAATATAAAATTGACAATGATTTCTTTAAAAATACCGAAAAATTTATTAGTTAGATTTGTTCTAAATAATATAAATAATGAAGAGTTTTTTAGATAACATCTTAAGAAATTTCGAATTCTTTTGAAATAATCTTAAAATCATCATTATCGATAAAATATATTTAAGAACAATCCAACTTTAAATTATCAGCCATGTATTCATCTGTGTAACTGACAAAAATAGTAACTTAAAAGTCCTCAATTGAGGATAATTTGTATTTAATTTTCACATAACTGCTATTTAAAAGAATCCTGTTACATTTTTTTTTACTTAAATAACTTAAAAAACACACAAATGCTCCCAAAATGTAAACAAATGGACATGTGACCATGATCGCATACTGAATACTTCAATGTATTTCCCACTGTATTTAAATATAACAATCTTGTTCATTGCTCTGTTTACAAGACAGGTACATCTTGTGTTTATAAGATTTAAAAATATCACACTATATTAAAAAAAAGCCAAAAGGACATTTTGCGAGAGTCTTAATGCTAGCATATCACACTCGTTAAATTTAACATTGGAATTTATATATTCACATACCTTTTTTTTTTAGTGGAATAAATGTTATTGCTTTTACTTTTAATGTGTTTGGATCCATTTATAAATAGCAATGATTATTTAATCATTACAGCTTAATAATGTATATGTATTAAAATAGAGAGTAAAATGAAAATCCAATATTGCTTCAAAACTAAGAATAAGTTATAAGTTTATGATAAATAAAGATGCTAATATATATATACTATACAGAAATGGAGAATAATATATCAATTCACATTTCTTTTCCAGAGTGTTTATCACGACTAATAAATTTGAATAAACAATTGCCTTTTAGTTTTAACTTTTGGAATCAACTTACGCATTAATGATGAATAACAATTTTAAAAATTATTATTTTGTGTTTCAAAACAATAAGTTAAATTAAGACATAGACGAATAAATAGCTATATAATCATAATAGTTCAAAAATGTATGTTTTAGATCAAAAAAGAATTTATATCTAAACTTTGTTCAGAAATAATAGTTGGTTTGTGCGTTGTCTTGTCATGTTATATGCTTATACCGCTAATGAACTGATCATGGAATAATCACTAGCTGTTTCTGAATTTTGTTAATACAAATTGTCTTTTAGCTGCACTTGTAAACTTATCAGTGTATTATAGAATGTCATCAAGTGAAAAGTTTCTTTTTAAAATTTCATGGTTTACTTCTATACTGTGATCCATCCTTGTGCAAATATATTTAATAAATTACAAGAAAACTAAGTATACAAATAAACACGTAAAGTACCTAAAAAATCTTAGCACACTAAAATTTAATATAGTTTTTACATTATTCCAGCATACATGGTATCTGGCCTCTATACAGTGCCGCGCTAAAAAGTGATACCAGCTCCTGGGGAATGTGCAGCCCCATTAGAAAAAAAAAAATTAGTCCAGTATACATATTAAGCAGGAAATAAAGCACAAAATATCAGCAGCATAACTATCAGAATTTTACATAAAACATTGAACCTGTTAATCATATGTGATTTCTATTTTATGTTGTTTGTCAATTTAGTCCCTTGGAGAATGAGTGAAAAAAGATATATCAAGCCCATAGAAGCATAAAGATTTATGTCTTAGGACACAATATTCTATGTGTCATTATTTAAAATCTCAAATGTTTGATAGAAAAAAATTAACTATTAAAATGAGTTCAATAGAAATCTTAGCATTCCATTTTTATACTTGAGATGTTAATGTGAAACTGGCATATGTTGTTGAGTCATTGAATTTTATCTATGAATCATCAATTTTTTTTTTTTTCTTCCATTCATTTTTTTAAAATCTTTTATTTATAAATAAAACAATGGTTTTTATTAAGTAATTTCCCAATTAACTAGAAATATATCTAAATGTAATGAAGTTGTTGCATCTGCTCTATGAAAAATAATAAAATTGCTCCATGGAAATTTTTATTTACTCTTCTCTAAGTAAAAACAATTTTGTAAAATTCGTATTGGCTGAACTGATATCCAAGTGTTTGATTAATATTTACTCTTCTAATTAATATATAATTCATATTTTGTGAAAATGTTTTAGGTTTGGTTTGTATGCTGCTATATTATCGATTCTTTCATCCAAGTGGACCAATAATAATTTTTACTGGAAACCAATCTACAGTTAAAAATGTAAGTAACTAGTTTTCATTACATTTAAACAGGAGATAAATTTATTGGTACCTATGAACTAACTTGAAGCCCAGTGGTTGAGTGGTCCGAGGTTCAGCAAGGTTGACTCAACCTTTCAACCCTTCAGAGGGTCGATAAATGAGTACCAAGCTTGCTTAGGAACTTAACACTGGGGATTTTGCTTCAGACTGACCACCTGAGCGGAACATCTGCTCATGCACCTCAGGGTCCAAGGTCATGTATACTGATATGGGCACAGTAGGCTTTGGCCCTCATGGGCTGTTGTGCCACTGAGTTAAGTTATGAACTAATTTAGTGAATCCTCCAAATTTTTCTGAGAGAAGAATGATGATTTGCAACATTAAAACTTATTTAATATATGCTTGTATAGCTAAAATTATGTTTTTAAAAATTGCAAGTTTTTATATGGTTAGTTATCCAGTTTTTGGGCAGTGGAATTGAAATTTAAGAAGAATATTTTAACTATTGTATATAAATCATATAATTATGGCAAAAGACAACTGTCATTGAACCAATTTTTCAAATGTGTTGATTACAATTTTTGATGTGTTGTATTTCCAAAACCTAATTTCACTGCATGCAAATTTCAACATTTTCATTTCTGAAGTAAAATGTTGTACTCTTGAAGCAATATTATGGTCTTTTCTTCTGTTAATGAATTCCTCAACTATATTTTTATTATTTTCGAATATGATTAAGTTGGAAGGAAAAAATATTGAAAAGCAAAAATGGTTATGCCATTTGTGAAACCACAATTAAAATGATGTAGGTAATTGCCATAAAAAGCAATGGTATCAAATTACCATAATGTAGCACAATTCTTAACTTTGGTGATTTCTATCAACATGGTAGTGATATTACTTAAATATAACATTGTTAACATAATTATATTTTAATACACTGCTATTGTATTCAAATATTAAATTTTTTTTGTATATTTTAGACATAAGTGTTTTCATTTAAAGAAAATATTTTTTAAAAAGTACTAAAGAAAATTTTTTTTCTCTAGGATAATGTTAGAAATGATAAACTTGAAATCAAATCTAATTTCTGTACATTGAAAACTTGTCGAAAGCTTGTTGAAATTACGGATGAAAACAAAGAATTGGATGCAGCTTTTAATGATATGGAAAAAAATGTAAATATTTCAAATGTTTCTTTAACTTTTAAAGATAAAAATGTATTTTGTCTTAAAAGAAATTTACATAGATCTCATTCATTTAACTGCAGTGTTATTTTATATGATAATCAAACTTCTCAATTTATTCGACGTAGAAAGTTATTAGCGAGTCATTATAGAAATGTTAACTACAATTTTCGTCCTGCAGTTGCATTTGGCATTCTTTCATCTAAAATACATTGTTCATGTTTAATATTGCCTCAAGAACAAAAACAATTTAATGTGAGTGCAGTTGAAGTAAATGAGAAATTATCCAGCTCTTTACCTAACTTAGAACTCAGTTTTGAAACAGAACAAAATAGTTCATTAGAATCAACAGATTTATATAATAGAACCTTTTTTAGTCATATAATGAGTTCTAGTTCTTCAGACAGTGATATATATGAACCACCAATTATAAATAAAGATGACATTATACGAATAAAAGTTGTAGGAAATGTAGTTTAAAAATATTACTTGTATACATGAATGCATCAAATATTTTGCAAATTGAATTACCATTTTAAACAGTTATGTGCAACATATAATGTACAATCAATCCCAATAATTCTTCTACTACTGGAAAACATTTTCATATTAAACCAAAATGTGTGATCAAGGATAAAAATGATCTATTTTGGGAAATTTTATAAAATTTTGAAAATATATGTTCTCTTGTTAAGATTAAAGTAATGGTATTGAATAAGTTAAGAGTAAAATATTGAGCTGAATTCATAAACAAAAATTTTGAAATGAAACATATTTTCAAGAAAGAACTGAAAGACTATTATTTAGAATGTATGACTATTTTTTAGAATTTTATATTTTACTTTTAAATGCTTATAATAGTTACAATTTAAAATTGTACAATTTTATTTGAACTAAAAATGAGAATACAAAAAATCATTCAAGATTTTTTATTCTTTATTAGTTTTTAGTTAATCTGTTACTAATATACATTAAATTATCAGCCCAATACTAAATAAAACTAATATGTAATACTAAATCTTAGATTTTGTAAAGAAGCATAGGCCAAAACAATATTAAATTCCCAAAATGTATGAAGGAAGGAAAAAAAATAGGATTAAAAAATATTTAGTTGAGTAGTTATCTATTACTAAGAATGTTTGAAATGGTCCAGTTATTTCAGTCATATTAGAGATGAAGAAACATGATATCTTTGAATGACTTGTATTGATTTAATGTATTTTTCTCAAAAAATGTATATTAAAGAATATATATATATTTGAGAATTTTTCAAGACACTGTTATACTTTTAAGTTGATCACTCAAGAAACTCAGCAAATTAAGGTGGTCAACAAACAGAACTAAGCTATTTTTATTGATTTATGTAAGTTTTATTCTTGTATATAGCTTTAAAGAACAAATAAAATCATATAAAACCCTAAGCATAGTAAAATAGTAAGTTCTGATTTCATCTGCAATAAATACATTTTTTGTTTCATTACTCTGGGGAAAAAAGGGGTGGGAATTAGTCAGCATAAATTTATTAAAAAAAGGATGATAAAAAGCTTCTAAAGACTTGTCATGCATATTTAAAAAAAATGTCACATGATTTTAATGAATTATCAAAATGATATTTTAATTTTAATGTGTTTTAGAATAATTTCATTAAAATTCTATTTAATAAAATTTTTTTCAACTGCATACTTTTTGTGTTGTATAGAATGCTTTGGCTGTCTATTTCTGCCAAACATAAAGGTCACAACCAAAACTCTGATTTTGAATATGCACCATGTAATTTTGAACACAATGTGTTAATGAAACTCAGCTTGTAGTCAAGTTATAAAAGATAAAATAGTGCTATGTTACAGTTGGCTAAATAGTCAACATGGACCTATTGAAATACAGTCAGACCTATTTAGAAAACGCTAAAGCCAGAAAAAAAAGTTCCTTATGTGGAAAACTCGTTAAATAGAAATTCCTTTTCCATATACTTTATGTGCTTGGTTCCAAGAAAAAGTTTGTAAAATAGAGGTTCATAAAATGGAATGGTTTGAATAGAAAAGTTTCGTTTAATATGATGTGGTGCATGTTAGAGGTATAAAAATTTGATAGTTGTGGAAATATTGCTTTTTTTTTCTCAAAAAAAGGCACAGGAAAGGTAAAAAATACCTATTAATTTATAAAAAGTTATATTTCACCTCATAAAATTTTGTTGTTGTTACTAATACAACCTGTCTTGACGCTGTCATATCAAGGTGCACAAAATTCATTGTGGCTAAGGGCTAGATGTACACTTGTCGTTAGCTATAGTTTTGCGCACCATGCACGTGACAGTACAATTTTGCTCAGTTCTCCTTCAATTTTGAGGAAGAACACTTTGAGGGTTGTCAGGGGCCTTCCGCCTTTCTTCCCCTTCCACGAACCTCACAAGAGGACTTGTAACTCAACAGCTATTTAGAATACCCCCATGCTGTAAAGGCACAAAACGTTTACATACATCCATACTTTCTCCAGGATTCAAACTCAGGCCCTGTGGCACAAGCAGTCAGCATTACTAACCAGTATACCGGATGGACGGTATAAGATTTTGTGTGATATAAACACGTTATGACTATTTGTACAATTGGCCATTATTATCCAACTGAAATGAGAAATTTTATGATTTTGAATATCATTCCCTTTTTAAGACTATTTTTGGGTGATGTTAAAGAATAGGATCCAATTTGGAATATTTTTTCAGATACAAAAATTCTCTACCAATTCAATAATTTCAAGTTGCATATGAAAAATGGAACATGCCTTTAGGTGTATGTTTTGACCTATTGAAAAATTAAAGTTTCTAAACTATTTAAAAACCTTCAGTGGGTACAAAATTTGCCCATCGCTAGTATAAGAAAATTAATTTCGTGAGTACTAGGATTTTTCAATTATCAGGATCTCGTGATTTACGATAGCTGCTTCCATTTTCCAGTCCCAGCCTTTAATATAATTAGCTTCCTTTTCCATAAAAATATTTTATCGGAATTTATTTTATACAATGATTAATATATAAAGCTAAAAAAAAAACAATATTTTTAAATGATGCTAACATTCCTAAATGTTTTAGATAATGATTGTGTTGTTTTAAATCTTGTAAAATCACATATTTTACAAGATTTATTATAAGGGCTTAAAGTGATTAAAAAGTATTGCAATTATGTGAATATAAAGAACAATTATTTATGTTTGAGTAAATATTTTTAGAAGAGATGATTAGAGAAAAAAATATCAACAAATTGATCATTTCATTACATCATCAGTTTATTCATATATAAATCATTTACAATTTCTTGGGTGATTATTTTTTTATGAATTACTTGACATCAAATTTTATCTAGAAATCTTTTATATAATATGGATTAATTATTTATAATTTTATATATTTCTAATCACTCAAACATTTCATTCTGTAAGAAGTAAAATGCTATTTGTTGCTTCAATGTATTTAATGTAAATATGGTACAAAACAATATTCTTGTATAGATGTAAATTATTTTTTTCTAATCAATATCTCATTTTGAAACGAATGAAAGTTGGAGATATTTTATTATAATGGAAACAAAAACATTGTTGTTGAAAGATATTACCCAAACTTTGTTAAATATCTTTTTTTATACGTAACTTTCCAAAATTTTGAGATATTAAATTTTTAAATGATTTTATGATGTACTTTTTCTGTTTATATTGCATTGCATTTTGTTTATAATTTGTTACTAAAAGATATTGTCTAATAAAAAATGTATATAATCATAAATACAATGAAAAATAAATTGAACTTTTGGTTTGTTTTCTCCAGCAACATACAATTTAGCAGTCCTACACTATATATATGCAAATTATCATATAAATAATGCTTGATTTCAATGGATTATCATGTGACACTGGCATCACTTTTCCAAACAGTTCATGAGCATCACTGTAGCCAACTTTGTTTTCAAAAGTACATATAAGTGAACAATAATAGTGCACTTGATTTAAAAGTATACATAGATTTCGATGAATCTTTACACTTTACCCAATCATCAAATTAGAAATTTTATCTTAATTTTTCTGTTAGTTTTGAAAACATGATTGGATTTAGCCTATTGTAAAATAACTGAAAAATTTGTTTCCAAATTATTAAAAAAATAAATTCAAATGACAAATTTTTTAGAATTTTTCAATATATAGGAATCATTCTTCAGGATTTTGTTCAATTTGAATTAAAATGTATTTATACAGACATCCATACACACAAAAAAAATTTAACATGCAAAGGTCATAATTTGCTTTATGAAAATTTAAGATTTATTCTCCCAAGCCACAATTTTAAAAGATTATTTAGAATGGATATCATTTATCTCCAATGAGAATGATTCGTCAGTTTAAACGGCATAGTCAATAGACTAAATTTCCATTTTGTGGTGAAGTTTAGAGTATGTTGTTTCACCATTTGATTCTGTATTGAAGTCAATATGTCACATAATATTTTGTATGATGAATAATAATGAGCAAAATATTTTAATAAATAAAAGCAGTTTATTAAAAGTTAAAAGAAAAATGTATGTACAAATACCAAGTCCAAAACAGAAGAGAATCAAAAATGTAAAGGTGCATGTCCCATTGAGTTCAACTGGTCCCTAATCCGTGCTAAATATCTGATAGCAATTTGATGTCCACCTTCTTCAGCTTTTTCTAAGGCTGTTAGTCCATTCTAAAAGAATTAAAAAAAATATTCAACAACAAAAACTCTGCAATTATTCATAAATACATGATAGAACTGACTTGAAACAAATAAAACTTAATATTTAAAGTGCAGATATAGTAATCAATACCAGTTACAAAAAGATTTTACAGGCAGATCTAAAATTAAATATAAGAAAAATACTAAATATACAGTAAGGATATAAAGAATCATTAAAAAAAATTAGAACAAAATCTTAAGTTTGGATTTTAAATTTTAGACATTCATTTTAGCTTAATATATTTCATACTTATTAGATATTCCAATGTCAACATGGTGTTAGAAATGTTTTTCTACATTCTGAGAGCAAAAACATACATATTCAACTAAAAAACTGTTGAATTATATAATCACTAAGATCAATAAGGACAGTTAAATTGCACAGTCCACATACTTTTGGAAAAACTTAACCAACGATAACTCATGCTTAATTCAGCAATGGGATAGTTTGCATATGAGAATTTCTCTCACACTCACTAGATTTCCATTTGAAAATAAAAATATATATATCAACACAAAATAATTAACTTTAATTTAAACATTTATATTGCACATTAGAAAATATGTTTTCGAAATAATTGAAGAATTATGATTATATTAGTTTAGAATTAAGGCTAAACATAAAAAAAATTAAAACTTGTATGTTTAAAAAATCTATGTTGCACTACACAGCATTTTTTCTTTCTTTTTTGGGCACTAATAACAATCTCCCAGCTTTCTCACTGAATTGTCCTCTTTTAAGCCATTTCATCTTATTTTTTCTAATGGAATTGTTTGAATTTGAGATATGGTAGATAAGTGACATTTAATTAGGTCTATTAGGATTGATATTTTTTACTTTTTAACCACTGCACATTTTAACTGCAACTCTTAACTGGTCCCCCCCCCTTTGTCTGCAGTGCATTCAGTGTACTGAACTGAGCCTTTATGTTTTGAAAGTTAAATATATTGCATTGTTTCAATAGCCCATCTAATGCTGTCTCTTGGTATTATTTTGTGAAAAATAAGTTACTTTTAGCACTTGAAATTAAATTTGTCTTATTTTTTAATGATGGAAGTTATCAGCAGAATCTGCCAAATGTTTCTGATAGTAATATACGTGTTCATAACTCTGCTACTTTGTGTGTTGAAAACTGTTACTATATGTGCTAAAAGCTCTCTTACTATGCCTGCTGAAAATTATTAACAATAAAGGTTTACATGCTGGTGAAAGCAATCTATATATAAGTGCTAAAAAAATTTTGAATTTCCTTCTACATGAACTTGCCATGCTAATGAGAAAAATTCTTATGTTTTGATTAATATCTGGCCTTTTCTTTTGATTAATGAGATTGCTCTATGGATGTTTTTCCCCAAAAATGACATTAAAACATAAAATTTACAATAAACTATTAAGTTCTATATTTCCTCAGGATGATGGTAGTTAATGTTTCAAAATAAATAAAAAGCTAGTTGAAGGTTTTAAAAAAAAAAAAATTAGGAAAGGCGTTGCAACATTAAAATTTACCCCCTGGGCTAATTACCAATATCCCTTTGTACTTATGCAATGGATAAGAAAATGTCTGCACAAATTATTAGAAGAGAAGCAAACTTTTGAAGTTGATTTTCTTGAGATTTCTCAAAAAAATTATTCAAAAGCACCATGAAAATTTGCAGAAAAATGCTTCTAGAATTGCAGACACCCATAATTTCAGATATTTTATGGAAAAGGTCAGTTAAAAATTAAAGTATATGATATGTGAGTATTCTGTAAGATTATGATGCCAAGATCAGCACTGAATGTATATGGTAACAGAACAGATTATAAAGCATATTAAAAATTTAATATTTCACCAAAACAAAAAATAAATTGGTATCTTTCAGGATATTTTAAACCATGATAACTTTACAGATAGTTAAGGTTTACTTATTTCAAAGATATTAATGAATTCACAAGCTAATGAATTCATTCATTAAGTTCATATATTGGGGGAAAAAACTATTCAACTAATTTATTCAGTTTTAGAAGCAATCTTTTTTAAAAAAAAAAAAAAGCGTTAATTTTACTCGTGTTTTCAAAAACATCTCTTTTTTTCCCTCCAAGTAAAAATGTTGCTAAACAGCATTTAAATGTAGCTTTAAAAAAAAGAGGGGGAGGGAGGAGATCAATTTTCAATTAAATAATAGCTCAGTTTTTTAAAAACCATGTATTTATAGACAATATTATGCCTTAATGAATATTTTTAGGGGTAATATTACAAAGGATTATATAATGCAAAAATATTTGTTAATAATCCAAAATGCTAACATATAAATACACCTCCTAAATTCTAAGTTTAAATACAACGGAATGAAGGGCACACACACATCATTGCAAAACAGCTACAAATGATTCAAACTGACTAAAAGTAGCTAGAATCTATTCAAAGAACTTTCACTAGTGCTATATTTCATAGTTTAATGATTGAGTAATCGTTATTCTATAGAATACCAATTTAAAGCATAGAGTTCAATAATTTTATAAACTTTAACTGAGACGTCCAGTTATTTCATGAAAAATACCTAGTTATTCTACGAAATAACAGATTTCACACTTTAACAGTGACATTTTTTAAAATAATAATAGTAATTGAAATAACTTATTGCAGGTTATTTTAGAGCTTATTTAGTCAAATATGCATCAAAACGCGCCTTTACATTACGATCACTCCTCACGCAGAACAATGAGCTCCCCAGCAGACAAAATCCCAGTACACATATAGCTGATACCGGAGTGAATATAAAGCAACTATGTACTGCCTTCACACATGCAGAGTGTTTAATGACAAAATTGAAAACCCTGCAGCAGCCTTTTATCGCAAGATTGTTTCTGGTGGTATTTACTAATGCACCATGTCATAAGGGCTGAATTGTCAAGAAGTGCTTTAAAATTCAATGTGAATTTCAAATGATGTTTTGGCCTCTGGATTCATCAGACATGAATCCAATGGAACATTTGTGGTTTCACTAGGAAAATCAAATTCACTGGGCTATACCACCACCTCCCAAAGTGCTGGAATAACAAGAAGTTGATGAGTACCTATGACTGGATACCTCTAACTACTTACTTATTAGTATTTTGTTCATCAATGACTTGCCAGGTGTTGGCAGTTTTCAGAACAGAAGTTAGTCATACTTTATTTTAAACAGGTGGTTATAATGCAATGGTTCTTTAGTGTACATAACTATTGTTTAATATCAAAAATATCTCAAATATAAGTTGTAACACTGTGTATGAAAAATTGCCATTTTGGCATGTAAATTTTCTCTTTATTGAATATGTGATACCAATCATTCAAGCACAAAAAAGCTGAATTAAGAAAAGGTTAATCTACAATCTTTAGTTCATATCAACACATTAATATAATTTTAAATAACTTTCATGAGTTCATAAATTATATACATGCAAAAGTCTGTATTAAAATATTATACATACATGTGTAATAAAAAAAACATACATGTGTTCGTACATTAATCATTATAAAAGGTTATTTTCATTTTAAATCAATAAAAAAATACAGATTCATGGATTTATGTTTATTTACAATAGCAATACATTACACTTTATGAATAGACAAACATATAAGAAATGCCCTACATATTTTGAATAAGAATTTTTTTTTAAAACCGATTAATTTAAGATGTAATATAATACAAGTATGGACTTAAATTTTACTGACTTTTATATTTTTTGTATTAAAGCCATTTATAACCCTTAAATACCATTTGACTATGACAGATGATTACAGAAACACATTATTAGTTAATCTTGTGAATATTTTTCAATTATGATCAGACTTAACTATAATTTAGTTAAATTGTTCACCATTCACATAGCCTAATTTGAGTTTTTATTTTTTGAAATGCTAAGAACTGATAAGTAAAGAGCAAAAATGTTACTCCCCATTAGGAATAACCTAATATAGCTATATTATATATGCTATTTTAAAATATTTTAAGTCATTTTTATTTGAAAACAATCTTAATGTCTACAACAAAATTCAAATATTTAACTGTGATGCTGAAGATAAAGAATTAATATATTAAAAATTGTTATTCAATGCATGTGTTCATAAATGTAGAGCTTTCAAATTCTTTAGTTTATCAGAGCTTTCCCAGGCTTGAAAAGAGTAAGCAGTCAAATTTTAGAATCATGAATTAAGGAGAGACAGTGCAAAAATCCATTGACAAAAATCGGTCAAAAAATCAAATTTAATTTTTTAGCTTATATTATTTTTTATATACTTTTCTATGACCTGACAAAATTTGAAAGCTCTAAATTTAAAAAACACAGAATTATGACAGCTTTTGCAATCGTTTTCATTCACATCCCTATGGCAAATCAAAAGATTAAAATTACTTATCTCAGAAAGATAAAATAACTAGCTTGTCTTTATTTAAAATGCTAAAGCTTTGAATTTTTTTTACCCTACTACTAATTGTATATGTAACCAAAAGTTGATATGCATTTTTGAATTAAAGCAATACTTTTTAAAAAAAATAATTAAACTCAGAATTTGTATATTTTTTTAAGGAATTTTCAATAAGCATTCATAAAAAGAAATATTGTACGAATACCAATCATGTTATCGCAAAACCCATACCAACTTTTGTTATTCATAGTTTGATGTACTTGTAAATCAAATTTCATGCATGTATGTAAATTTTTGTAGGAGGAGTAGCATTTTAAAATCACTTCACACATTTTAAGTTTTTTCTTTAAAAAATTAAATGGCTATCTTTTTATGAAATTTTGAGCACAAAATCTGTTTTTCATAGTATACACACATAGGAGGCAACCAAAAAAATTTTGAAAATCATTCAATTAAAATTTTTTGTTTAAACCGTACCATGTCCCCTTAAGATACAATTCCATCAAGAGATTTTTTTAAAAAAAATATGTGTGAACCACTTAGAGACAAATAATTGTGAAATATTTATCTTTAAAAACATACTATATGGAGAAAATTATAATCATTTCCATTATTTTATGTGCAACAAACAATTTATATAGCATCAAATATTTGGTTTTATTAACATTGCCCTATAGTTAGTTACATAAGTGTGATTCGTAATGGACATCAAAATTTTAAACTACTGACAAAAAATAAGGATGATATTGGAATATTTGAAGGATCAAAATAGTGAACTTACTTTGTCCTTGAGATTAATATCAGCTCCATGTTCAATTAAGGCTTTTAATACAGTTAAGTGACCAAAATAAGCAGCTGCATGAAGAGGTGAATCCCCATTCTATATAAGAAAATATATACAGTTATTTCTAAAAACTGAATGCTAATTATGAAATGTGCCCAATTTATAACATTTACAGCTAAAATTGATATATTTTTTTAAATGTTTGAGCTAAAATTAATGTAAATGAAATTTAACACTGAAGCATTAAAGAAGTCATATAATGCATATTTTACTTTAATGGCAGCGTTTTGAGTTATAAAATTAAGTCTCCAATATGAGAAAGTTGTACTGCACTTAATAGCAATTTTATTATTTTGCTGTATAGCTTAAAAACTATTTATAAAAAAAAATTATGACATGAATTCATAAGATTCAAAATAGGAGAGCAACTTACTTTCATAAGTCCATAATAGGCCCCTTTACACAACAAAAATTTGACAATATTTGTGTAACCCTTGTGAGCTGCTTTAAGGAGAGGTGAACAACCATCCTAAACAAAATGTACAATTTCAGTGAAATGTAAAGGTAATAAATGTAACTAGAAACAATATAATTCAATCAAACCACTTGAAAAATAAAATTAGCTTTCAAAAACATCAAAAAAAAAAAAAGCACTACCTTTTGGAATTGTTTCATCTCATTACTTAGTTTACGGTTTTCAGAATTAATTATTTTTATTTTTACGAAGTGTAACAAATGAAATATGAAAAACTAGAACCAATGAACCTTAAGAAAAATACTAAGTTACGATTTTTCAACATAAGATTTATATTAAAATGAAGCTTCTCTATCCTTTTTCATCAGCCAATTGATAAAAAAATAAGCAAAATGCGAGTTCAAAAACTTTACATGAAACTCCGAGGCAGTGATTTACTAACCATGATGTGCACCCCCAAGGTAAAGTACAAATTAATGCAAAGGGAGGAATGAAAAGTTTAACAAAATTGCATTTTTCACAAAATAACACACAGATATATATGCATGTATATATATATATATATATTAATCTTAAAATATAAAATTAATTTTAATTACCTATCATTTTAGTGTTCTGATAAAAACTTTTAATTAGAAATCCATATTGAAAATTGGGTTATGCAACCATCAAAGAGCCAAGTTTTGAATGTTTTTAACTAGTTCACTGTGGTACCCACGTTTGAGAGCATGCAACTATGTGTCACTGAAATCAAATGATGACGAGTATACTCGTCAATCACAGAGTAAGTTTTACTGTTAAAATATAGGATCAAAAAGATGAGTTATTTTATAAAACTACAAACTTTTTAACTAATACTTATTTATTTGGTTAACATAAACTTATATTACATACATATTACTTGAAAAATGCTTAAAAATTAAATACATAAAAGTTCAGATTTAAATTTCTCTAGAGGAGTGTTTTATATCGAAACAGGGTACTATACATAATGGGATTTTGCAAATGGAACAGTAACGTGATTCCTACCTGATCTTACATTTATAACAAACAGTGTGATCACCTTTGTGTAAGGTTGTTTGCCCAACAGACCAGTGCATACAGAGATGCATGAGTTAATCTTAAATTTTTCACACTTTTTATTTATATGTTTTACTCTGGTCTGGCCTCAAAATATTCTAAACATCTTGAATTTTGAGAATATGTTTTGTTTTTCTCAAAAATTACAATTTAAATTGCCAGTGGTCACTACTTTTTACACATTATGAGTATACTCTGTTTTGTAAGAGATTCATTTGGAAATATTGAGAAAACCATAGCTTTATTGGATGGAGGTTTGACAAGTAATTTTATTTTGTAACAGTGCATGAATAAACTTAAAGAAAAAAAAAAACTTTCTAGATTGGATAACTCACAGTTAACAACTAAATTGTGAGTAAATGTAACAATCATGTATATTGAAAAGAATAATGAGACAAATACAGTATTTTTTTTTCTAATTTTTTGTAGGGCTACAAATAACATGAATTTTTTCCCAATCATTTCATGTTTGATTGGGTAATTCACACAGATAAAAATACTGATGAAAATTTTAATACTTTAGATAACACTGATTTGTAGCTAGAAGCAGAATTTTTTTTGTGAAATACATATCCTTGAAATACCGAACTAATTTTTCAGAATACAGTTTCCAGTTTCATTGCAAGTGGAGGTATACTGGTTTTTAATAAGAAATAACTTTATTTTGGATTGATTAAAAATGTTGTTCATGTACAAAAGATGAGATAATTTTGAGAAATTTAAACTATCAAACTCAAGACACTAAAAAAAAGATAATAAATTAGGAACATTTTCAAAAAATCACATTAGGAACAGTAGAAGGAAATATACAGTTTCTATGCAATTTAAAAAGAGTACTGGGAAATTGGTCAAATTAGAATTCTTTAGATAATTCTAGAGGTATAACGCTTAAAAAATTAAACTCTTTATAGAATAAATTTAAACAAAGTCCTAACTAATTAAAAATGTTTGGGAAGTTTTTAAAAGTATACAAAGTGTTAGGTCATATGCAAGAGGTAGATAATCAAGAGAAATGTGATATGTTCTCATACTTCATTTCAATGTTTATCATTCGGGTAAAAGCACTATTAAATTGGAACTCATCTTTCACACATTGAGTCTAACAGATATTCTTTAAACTCTCTATAATTCAATGGAGAAGTTGTTCAAAATGATTTTTTTTACAATGGGTTCATGTAAGTAACAAATAAGTCAGAAAGCATATTTTTGCATTCATTGCAAAAGCGCAAGAAATGTACAGGATGATTTGAATTCATCCTGATCAGCACAAAATTTGGTTCATACTGTTGAGAGAAAAATGGACGAACCAATAAAAACCTCTGAGTTAATTGCCATACTTGGCAACTTGAATAAAAAAAATTACTTTAGATGAAGCAGAAAGTTTTTCTTCAAGAACTTCGGGTACATTGACAGATATGTATATAGATGAGGTGCTTACTAGTGTTGAGACCTTGTTAAAAACAAAAGAACTGAAAAATCCACTGATAAATTTTCCTAAGGAGTTATGAATTTGTATCAGTAGTGCCAAAACAATGAGCTCACAGAGATTCTGAAAAGTAATTATTTTTCTGGTCAGTCAGAAATAAAAGATTTAGGAACTGAATGAAAATTGATTGCTTTTCATTTAGGGTACTCATGGATCCACATGTATCAAACATGTTTTGTACCCCATGACCAGGATGTATGATCCATTAGCGTTGGAATTTACATATTGTTCTTTATTTTATTATTCTTGAACGTCTAATTTGTATGGCAACGACAAACCTAGATTGCTCCCACTATTTATAAGGGTGCATCTGGCACCATAGTTTGTAGTAAATGAATTGCGGAAAATAAAAGAGAATGAACTGCAGTTGACTGGTTGTTCTTTTCATCTTGGATTTCTCTCAAGTTCATACAGTTAGGTCTATAGCAGTGATTCTCAACCACTGTGTTGCAGCCCTTACGTGAGCTGGCAAATTTTTAAAAAAAATTATTAATAATACTCAGTGAAAAAAAAATAAAACACAGAATTGAATCATTCGGCCGTTTTATAAAAACGAAGGGTATTCTTGGTATATTTAACTTATCATTTTGTGGATAGACTGATATAAAAAATTTGGGTTTGTAAACTATTTGTGATACAGATACATTTGTATATGAATTAACTTTGAAAATGAAGAGGAAAAACTTATTTCAAACCGTAATAATCGAGATTTAATTTCAAAACATTCAGAAGAGTCAATTAATTTACGTTTAAAATTAACGGTCATATCTCATAATAGCAATAAAAGCTTTACAAAATTGCTAGAATTTTCTACATCATATTTGCATGAATTCTGATTTTCAGCATTATAATCACAAATATAAAAATGAAAAAAAGACAGACTTTTAAATGTAGATGACAAAATGAGAGTGGCAACATCATTTTTATGACCAAATATAAACAAAATTATCAAGCTCAAATTTCAAACTAAATGCATTCTTATAGTTAATTTGTAACTAAGTACTCTTATAACATTTTGAGATCTTTATCAATTTAGCATTGAAAATTACTGCAATGCAAAAGCAAAAATCTGTTCAAAAGCTATTATTAATAAATTTATTGCACAGATTTGTTTTTTTTATGAGATAAATAACAACAATTAGTGAAACGTCTTCAATTGGTATATAGCATTTAAATCAAAAGATGCATTGTTACAGAGCAACCTAAAGTGATTGAATTGCATGAATTCTCTGAAGTGTCCAAATATGCATTTGGAGCTATTATCAACAGCAAATCTATAATATCGGGCAGAAAGATTCTTGTAAAGCTTATAGCAAGTAAATAACGAGTTTGACACATTAAACACATTGCAATATCCTGAGTGCAGCAGTGTTGTTAAGTAAAATGGGTTCATTGAGTCCAGAAAACTGGTTATAATTACATTAAACATTTTTCTTTAGTGCAACTCTGATAGTTTTGTCTTGGATAATGAAAGGGTATCTTGTTAGGTAAAGGTTTCTGTAACAAACTGAAATGCTACAATCCAGGAATTAAGCCTGCTAACTGTAGTGGAACAGTACCAGATTTCTAATACGTGAGCAGTATTCCAAAAGAGATTCCAATTTTAGTGATCAAAGATGAGTATCAAAATGAATTTAAAGCCTTAGCTACTTTACTAAGTTTTATTTTGATATTTTTTCTAACTCTTTTGTAAAAGAATCTTTTGACTTTAGTATTAATTATTTTAAAACCATTCATGTATTAAGATTTATTTGTAGAATTGTCAACAACTGCAAGAGAAACAAAAGCAAAAGCATTGAACTGCTATATTTAGGAGTGTTAAAAAAGAACTGAGCAGTTTTTATTAAAATTAGGGTAAAAGGAAGAATTTAAAATAGAGGTGAATAGTATTTAAAATTCTGGTATGGTATATTCCAATAGCAGAATAAGAAACCTCAATCCATTTACTGCCAGAAAAGGAATTTTAAGAGTGGTATAGGTCAGTTGAGCAAATAATCATATTAGTTATTACTGGAAATACTATATATATTAGTTATTACCATGTTTTCATAAATTTTTTTTTACACAGTAGTGTATTATCTCTATGACATCAAATCAAGCAATAATTTGTGGTAATAACTAGTGCATGGTTAATGCATTACCAAAAGGACTTTGCATACATTGCAGGATTCATCATCAACAGCTAGTAGAGATGAGATTGAATGGGCCTATTTTGTTATGCCTGAACTCTTGTAACAAAAACTGCCAATTTCATAAAGACTACCGTCTTTCTCCCCCCCCCCATCTCTTGCAAATTTTGTGATAGGAAAAATCAACCAAATTTTTAAAAAATCTCATCATTTTGCACTGCAGCTAGAGGTACAATAGTTGCCTAAAGGCCCTCTTTGTCGGCATTTGAAACAATGCATCATTTCTAAAAAATTGAGATTGTTTACATGGAAGTCAACTGTTTTCCAAACATATTCTACCTCTCGGATGTTTTAGAAAAACTAAACTCATAACAAGCCATTATGGGGATGCATAATTGTGATTTAATATCTTACAAAGAAGCCATCAGTACATTCCTAAGCAAACTCCAATCATACAATTTAACATGTATTGCCAAATGTTTGACCAGTTTTTAACCTTGTTTCAGGAGTGATTTAAAAGATGATAATTCAGTTGTAAATGCAGTTCATTAAAAAAATTACA